>APFE030744328.1:528763-562445 GCA_000404065.3 Pinus taeda
GAAATGCAACTGATCAAAACGGATGGGACACCTAAACATGAAATGCAAAAGAGCTTTGATCTCTGACGGAGGGATAACTAGACCGACTCTAACAGATCCCTCTAAAGTGGCATTCATTGTAAACTGACCTAAACCCAAGTCTGCTACAGAAGTGAGAAGATTCTTAGGAGCAACACAATATTGGAGGAAGTTTTTCTCTAACTTTTCCTTAATTGCAGCTCCCTTACATGCTTTGACAGGATTGAACAAGGTGTTTCAATGGGGAGGCAAACATCAGAAAGCCTTCGACAACTTGAAAGAAAAGATTAGTACAACACCTATACTAGCACTGCCTGATCTACAAAGACCATTTGAGATCCAAACAGATTCTAGTGACTATGCCATGGGAGCAGTGTTGACATAGCACGGTAAACCCATATGTGATCATTTTGAGACTTTTAATCTTGCAGTAGTTAACTATGCTACATATGATAAAGAATTGTATGCATTAGTTCAAAGTGTGAAAAAGTGGAAACATTACTTAATGAGAAAAGAGACAGTAATATATATTGATCATCGACCACTTCAATATCTACACTCCCAAACTAAATTACAGTAGTCAAGACATTACAGGTGGATGGGTTTTCTACAACAGTTTCATTTAGTCATAAGATATAAAAAAAGTTACAGACATGTTATCTAGACCCATTATAAATGCATCTACTATACTTAAGCATAATTATGTACTACATAAAAGTTACATTGAACAATATGCTCAAGATATAGACTTTAAAGATGTATATGCAACTTTGAGTCAAGGGAAAAGGGTAGAAGAATTGGATTATCATGTGAAGGACCAACTCTTATATCATTGTGAGAAACTCTGCATTCCACAAACAAAGAGAGTAAAGATAATCAAAGAAGTGCACACTTCTCTGGTATCAGGTCACTTTGGGGTAAGTAAAATAGTTTCACAGCTGCAAAGGTTTTGTTATTGGCAAAAAATGAATGAGACAGTTTGTATATATGTGAGAGGGTGTACTATGTGTGCCAAAAGCCAACCCAACAATAGAAAACTAGGCTTTTACACTCCATTACAAGTTCCTTCTCACCCTTGGGAAAGTGTTTCCATGGATTTTGTCGGGGGACTACATAAGTCTATAAAAGGACATGATTATCTGTATGTGGTTGTGGATAGGTTCAGTAAAATGTGCATTTTGATACCTTGTAATAAGAAGATTATAGCTGAATAGACTACAAAACTGTTCTTTAAACATGTATGGGTTCATTTTGGGCTACCCACTTCTATTGTATCTAATCGAGACACTCAATTTGTGGGGAAGTTTTGGTCAAGTCTGTGGAAACTTATGGACACCCAACTGAAGAAGAGCACAACTTTTTGTCCACAAACCGATGGCCAGACAGAAGTAGTTAACATGACAGTGATCCAGCTACTCCAAGGATATTGCAGCAAACATCCTAAGCTTTGGGATGAACACTTTTGTTATGTGCAGCATGCTTACAATAGAGCAAAACATTCTTCTACATAGAGATCTCCTTTTGAGACATGTTTTGGTTTCACATCAAGGTCTCCTTTGGATTTTGTCTTTGGTAAAGATACCATAGTTAATGGACACAGTGATGTGGACAAGGAAACTAGGTTCATTGAAAAGATCCAGGAGATCCACCAAGAAGTACAAGAACAGCTGGAAAAGAGCCAAGACAAATACAAGGCAAGGCATGACAAGGATCGGGTGGAGCATAGTTTCCAAGTTAGTGACCAGGTCTGGCTGTATATTAGCAAGGACAGGATGCAAGGTGAAGGTAAAAAGCTAAAGCCTATCAGGTATGGACCCTTCAAGATACTTGAGAGGATCAATGAAAATTCTTTTTGTCTTGATCTACCAGCTTACATGCACATCTACTCAATCATAAATGCAGATTGCTTGAGATTGTTTGAACCTTCAATGATTGAGGATCCTGAAGAGCAAAGTTAATTGCCTTCTATTGATGACCTGCTACAGGAATATCTAAATGAATTGCAGGAAGACACAGTCTTGGACAAGAAGGTGAGGACAAGGTGCAGAGGAGATGTTTAGTACCTCAAAATTGGACTCAAAGTTTCAAAGCCGAGCAGTGCAAAATGGATTGAGATTGGACAAGTGAGACAGCAGTACCCTCACTTAGTCGATGCTTGAAAAACCAACCTTTGGTGGTCCAAAAGCTTTTTAGTGGGAAGGCTGTGATCCGAATTGGATCCATAAAGAATAATCAAAAGAACCGTGGTTGTACCAGATCAGGATAGACTTTAAAGAATTGAGAGCAGTGATCAAAAACACCTCTAAATTAGTCGCACTTGGAAGCTAGCATGGAACGACGAGGACCTCGGTCAAAGCGTACTGACTGAGGCCCATGGACATTGTGCAGTAGGAAAAATTAGCCCCTGGGAAGCCTAGGTCGGGAAACGGAGAGAGTTTCCTGCATCACTGGGCAAAAACCTTTGAAAAGGAGGGGCCTCGAGCGCTCAGTCGCATGGGAGCCAGGAAACTGAGGGGAAAAAAGCTAAAGGCTAAGGCGGGACCTGCGCTCTAAAAAATGATGGTATTCATCAAGGGCATCCTTGGGTGGTAAGCAGATTTGGTGAAAATGGAGTGATTCCACTCAGCGCCTGACATGTCGTAAGCAAAGGAGAGAGAAAACTATTGTTCATCGTGTGCTAATGGTCGAGCAAGTCAACTACACGAAATGAGCGGATGGCGTCGGATGTGGGGGATCCAGATCTAACGACTGATATTGCACCCAATGGTAAAACTAGATTTAACAAGGGATTAAGCCACAATATAAAAGAATTTGAGGTCTGATTCAACTGCCAAGGTGGCGGATGACTCACCCCATGAAGTAACTAAAGAACTGAACCGACGAAGCAAGCTAGTGCAGTTCGCAAGAGGACAAGTGGTCACTTCCTATGAGTCTGATGATGATGCTGAGACACGGAACTCCAAGTGAAGCTGTAGTAGGCGATCCGACGGAGTTGGAAGAGGAATCGAATAGCCATGAGCTTGAGTGGCTTTAAATCCATGCACGGACTAGCAGAAGGGGGACTCATAGCAGAAGAAAAGAGAAAGTAGATAGAGAGAGCAAAAAGTAGTGAGAAGACAGAGGGCCGAGCAGACCAAAGGTAGTGTCAAGCAGTAGAGGGCTTGAGAAATTTGAGCCAACCTTGAGAGGGATCTGTCAGGACCGAGCACCACATTGGGCTCCTTCCATTATAGACCCACAAGGTCGAGAAGCTGGTAAGGACAAGAGTTTGTGTACTCTAGTGGCTTGGGGAATCCAAGAACCACCTTGCCAAGCTGTTTTGTGATATGAGACTCATATTGAGCTCCTTCTTTGTAATTCTCTGCATTAAGACACAATAAAAGAAGGCCACCATTGAAAACTGGACCAAAGATGTAGCCCTAAAGGATAGGGTGAACTCCTTTTTAATTTTTTGTGTTCTTATATTTGCTTACTATGTTTCTCTACTGTCTTCCATGTCAAGTGTTTATGTATTTGAAATCTGATCGATCTGTTGCTTAAATAACCTAGACACACACCAACACATGAGTTTGTAATACCTCCATTTAATAATTCTTAACTGAGATCACTCATAGGGTGATTATCAGATCAAAAAAAAACAAGTTGAATGACACTAATCAAAACCCCAGAGATGACTCACACCCTTGCACACATCTATAAATGGATCCCTCGTCTAAGAGATCTGAGGGCTAGAATTTTGTAATTTGCAAGGAAGTGCTAATAGTTTGAGGTTGAGAGAGAGCATTGTATTGTTGGTGTGATCTTGCTTTTCATGTGTTGAAGATAGTTTTGATGCTGGGAGGATGATGCTAGATCAGACAACTAGGTTGTAATTCTCCCTTCTATTTAATAAAGTTCTTTGCGTTTTCTTCCATACAACTGTGCAATTGTGAATGTTATTATTTGTAAATGCCATTGTATGTTCATTGTATTTATGATTCTGCAATGCTTATGACATAATAGATCAAGATGCTTTGACGGTGTTTTGTTGCTATGTTTCTACATGTATTCTCTAAGTGGGATAAGTAGGAGAGGAGTTGCAAGCTCTGTTAAGGGGGAGAGAGATCAAGCAAGGAGTCAAGCGGAAGATCCAGGTTGGTTCCTTTGCCTCTCTCTTATCTATCATACATAGAATAAATCCCAAATTGCTTTGATTGTTTGTTTCTAGGATAACTACAAATCGTAGAGGGCTATTCGATCGAAAAGAGACTATTTTTCCTAGAAACAACAGGTCAAACATTAGTAATAAAAATAAAAATATATTTAAACTAAGAAATCGAAATTTGAAAGAAAAATGTACATTACCTCCTAACAAATGTACAAAAAAAAACTTAATTACTTTCTCTTGAAATGCTCTTTCCAAGTGAATTTCAATTCGATCATAGAAATCTGTATGGATTTCCATTATTGATTCGGAGATATTTAAAAGAGAAGATGAAAGGCTAGATTGTGGAAATGAAATTTTAGATACAATGGTTTGGACAAATTTGTTAGTGTTATGTGCAAGTGTTAAAATATTAATAATCTTCTGTGAATGAAAATTATCCGAATATTTTTCAAAGGGGTCTATGAAATATGGATGGAAATTGTTAAATACAATGGAAGATTATTAATTAAATCATGTTGTTGGTCATATTGTGAAAACATGTGCTCTTGTTGACACTTCTTTTGAGAATATAGAAGTAATTAATAAGAAATGAACTTCAGTTGGAATTGCAAGAGAAATAGTTCTTGATGTTCATGATTAGAATGTGAAACCTCATTTTACCATTCAGACATCACATCAATTGAGTGTTCAATACTGAGTTGCTTAATATCCCAACATAAAGTATCTAAAAATTGAAAAATAAAAACATAAAACAAATCTGAAATTAAGAAAAATAAGTGAAGGAAAAATAGTAGAATCAAATCATAGTTTACATTAGTGTCACAATTATTGTTACAACGCAATTGAGACTGACTTAAAACAATTTCCTTTTCACAAGGTTTGGTCAGGATAATAGAATTCGAATGACTGCTAGTACAAACTTGTAAATTAGAAAGAGAGTCATGATTATGAATATGAATGGGAGCTTGAACATCATATAAATCATAGATTGGGGTTTCTTGAATGCTAAAATCATGAGTATGATTAATTTTTTGAAAATGAGAATTGTTTGAAATAATTTCTGAATTAGATTGTTCTTTATTTTCACATGTAATCCAACTTTGATCAAGAGAATTCAATTGAGAATGAGATGAATCAATATCCTTAATATCAAAGTAACTATCATAAATGACCTCATGACATTCATTAGAATTGCCTTCAACCTCAGCTAATGTATCAAAACAGGAAGGAATATGAAGCACGTGTTTATTAATGACAGAAGAGTTATCAATAATCAATTCTCTATCTTGATAAAAATTAATTGGAAATTCATTAAGATCAGCCTCTCTGTTTTCTGAAATATTATTAATGTTAAGAGTGGATGAATTGCAATCAGAAAAAATATTAAGATAAAGGGAAAAATGAGAATTAGAAGCAATGGATTTAAAAATGTCTCTATTTGAGAATTTTGTCCATCCTGTTCATTGTAAATTTCATATTTGAGATAATTCAATTATATACTAGTGCTTTCTTGAAGAATATTGTTTTGTTGTCCTAAATTTGGCATTTTCTCATCATAAAAGAGTTCAGAAATTTATACAACAGATTGGGCGTTATTGGGAATTTTAATGGCTCCTTGTACTTGATGATTTAAGCTCTAATCTTCTGAATCTAACGTGCACTGGTTTTTAGATTTCAAAGTGGTATGTTCTTCAAGGTTATTGCTAGTACCTTGTTACATTTAAATAGAAAAAATTCCAAGCTTTGGGATTGAGATTCATTGGCATCTGAAGGTGCATCAAGATCATTATCAATACTATAGGAAGTGTGCATTAAATGAAGGAATTGATTGTACATAATACAGGTCACTTCATCATCATTTATTTGCATATTCATATTGGGATTCTCAATTGTGTTAATGTAATTGAAAGGAGTTGAGCAAAGCTTGAAATAATTTCACATGGATTATGAATGGGGGAGAGAGAGAAAATATGTTCATAGAAATCTAATAATTCCTCTTCTGTAGGCTTTCCTTCAAATTTAAATGTCAAATAACTTAAATGAAACCTGATAGTAAAATCAATCAAATATTCATTTTCGAATACTTGTAAATCTTCAAAATTGTCACATAACTGTTTATAGTTATAGCTGTCAAATTTACAAAGGAATATTGCAACAAATTGATCCCAATAGTGAATTGAGGCAACTGGAAGTGATTAATACCCACTTATGTCTTTTTTCATGAATGTAACAGTAATAATCCTAGATAAAGTACCTTCATAAATATCATGAAAAGTAGAATTTGAAATTTTTTGAATAAATTGAAGGGCGTGATTAAAAGAAGAAGAATTTCTCTTACCATTAAACTTTATCTGAGACCACTTCAGGTGGAGTATTGGAAGATGCACGACCATAAATACAAAATCCAAATTTGAAGTTTAAGAGGAACCATTGTAATAAAAATAAGATGTTAGAATACAAAGACTCCAATAAACAATAAGTTCCAGGCCTTCCTTCTAGTGCCAAAATGTTGAAGCCTTGAAATTCACTACAACAACATGGGGGATGACCACCCGGTCCGGAGCTTAAAGAAACTCTTTTTCTGTTTCGAATGGTGGACCTAACTAGTTTAACTAGGTCCAGTTACCTTTTCTCAATCTCTAAAATGGCTTAAAATATTACTTTCATCCACCAATGGAGAAGAGACATCTGATCAACCCTCTTTTTGATCACGAAAGAAAGTGATCGTTACGCTGATTTGGGGCTCAGCCAAGCCACAACGAAAGCTTGCCTCTTTGTGAAGAGGACTTTTAGAAATGTAAAATTAATATAAATGCAAAATTATTCTAAAATTCAAGCAAAAGGAACTAAATACTAATCCTATCTCAATTACGCAAATATAGATCTAACCCAACCGAGAGAAAGATATTTAAATTATTGGGATTTAAATATGTTTGGCTTATGATGAATATCAAGATAATGAAGTAGTTCAATTAACTGAAAATATGAATACCAAGTCACATTGTATTAAGAGACATATTGACTGAAATAATCAATTAAAAACATTTAGGAAGAAGTTCATAAAATGATATTGATTGTTTAAATAAAAATTCAAATAACTAAATAATAATATGAGGAAGAAGTTCACAACATATTACTGTTTGTTAAACCAGTACTAAAAGACAGATTTCTAAGTAAATGCTTACTCAGAATTCATAATTCAACCCATAAGAGAATAGATACATACTAACATATGATTGAGAAAAATTACTCATACAGAAAAAAGTGCACGAATATGAATGAAATGAAACTTTCCTACCATCATAAAATGAAACTAGTATTTAAAACAACAGTATTAGAAATACTATTTTATTGATTCCATTTCTCTGGCTCTGGTCTCCAATAGTCCTCTACAATCTTTGAACTTCTGTTATTATAACAAGAGTTACAGTAATGCAAACTTTGTTCTCTATACATAATTCAGAATACAAAAGAAAAATCCTCAATAATCCCTAGATCTGAGATTTTTCTCTCCTCCCACCTACAACTATAAATTCTTATTACATAAGTTCTTTTAAAATTTTAGAATTGCAGAAGAGAAGAGCCCCTTATTACATTCTACAATCTGCTATTTATAATAGTTTCAAAAGAATTATTAACAAGAAAGTTCTCTATTTTTCAGTTGTTGGATCATTCTCATTGATTGAGATATTTTTCTCCTCATCTCTTCAACCGTTTTCCTACAAAATGAAAAAAAAAAAAAAAAATCACAATGCCAAATTTGGAATTAAAATAAATCCAATCAAATTCAATTAAACAAATAATTGAAAATGAAATATGAACTTTATATTAATGCATGTGATTATTTAATTGGTCAAAGATATCATCGACGAATGTATTTGCATTCAGAAGAGGCTTGCGCAAATGAAAATGCAGAAGATAAAACTCAGAAAAATTAGTTTTATTTAAAAATTCGGAGCTTGATCTTGTGCTGGATATTAGACCCAAAAAATGATCAAATATGTAAATTAAATCTCCTCATAAATGTTTTGCAATGAGCCATCCTGGGCCTCATTTGGCCAAGTAAAACTCAATCTATGAGTCTTCGAAGTTGATGAGTCAAATCTCGCAAAATTCTGGAAATTTTGTTGTGTGGGCCAAAAAAACAAAATTTATTAATTAAATTATAATCCTAAATTAAATTACTATTATCAATTGATTAATACTAATCATTGTCATTATATTATTAATTTATTACAATTTTAATTAAACAAGATTAAAGAAAATTTAATAATTGAAATTATTATTATATAATACTTATATTATAATAGGGATTATATTAAAAATTATAATAGGGATTATAATTATATAATATAATATTTTAAATAAACCATTGAAATCAACCATGATATAAAGTGATAATGGAGGTGAGGAGAGCTGAGAGCATGAAGTTATAAGAAGACTTATGTGAGATTATGGATGGATAAGGTGGAGTGAGGTGGAGTGAAATGAGGTGAGGTGAGGTGGAAGGTGGGTGAGCTCATGATGTCAGGAGGTATAAGGAGGTGGAAAAACTTTATATTAAAACCTTTTCTACCTCATCACATTTCTCTAATCGCAAACCCAAAAATGTTTGAATTAAGGAGCTTAAGAAAAATTGTGATATGCGATGTGATATCACAATTTTGGAAGGAAGAGAAGAGATGTGAAGTGGGGCCATGTGAATTAATGGTCCTACAAATTGGACTTTATCCATTTTACAATTTTGGGGTTCCAGGCTTGGAAATTTGTTTTATAATAATAAATTGGAGTAAATTACTAAGATCCTAAAACATGTTTTAATTCATTGTACAACTTCGTTGGGTCATTTTGTGGTACAGTTAGTGAAAAGTGAAAGAATATTAGTAAAAAACTAAATAAGAGTCATTATTTAAAATGAATAACTATTGAACTTAATTAGCTACGAAAAATCAAGATATTATACATTTATTTACATTTTTAGTCTAGGCGAGAAAATGATCAACTGTCAAAGGAGTGTTATATACAAACTGGTTGACCAAATGAGTTGAAACAAGTATCGATGGAAAGCTTGTGAAAATTAAAATTCAATAAAACAATCAAAACATAAATCCAACGAAAATGAAAAAATGATAAAATTGTAAGACAGTTAACTTAAATGAAAATCATAAAAGATGCTTAGCCAAAAATTAATGGAAAGTGTCCCCATTATTTCAAATAATGTGTTTTCCCTACAATAGTCAATGGGCAGTCAAACCCCGCCAGCCCCAAACATTAACATATCAAACCGAATATATATATATATATATATATAATATATATATATATATATATATATATATATATATATATTAACAAATCTTTACAATTGTTTGCCATGTTAAATTTATTAACCACCAACTATTGGAGTCATAGTTACTAAGACTGTTGGTGCATATGTAACTGCAAGTCTACATTGCTAACCACTAACCATAAAAAGACCATGAACCCCTGACCACCCATCTCCAAACTTAGTGTCAAACTAATCCGCCTAAATGACTATGTCGTATAGTTCGCCCATTCACTTATATAAAAATTCAATCACCCATTCGGACCAAGCTAGTAGTGGAGGAGTAGAGTGGAACCTAGAGTGGTTAGAAGGATCAGAAATGTTAGTTAGGGAATATCTTGGATGCTAAAATGATTCTCTTGAGGGCCATAGGTGCAAGTGTCAAATTTTGACAAGTTTATTGTCATTTTTGCATATTTTCTCACCAAGAGTCCAACCATGTGGTCTGTTTCTCCATCTGAGCAACAAAATTTCAGGCATCCAACAACAAGGAATATTTTCAGAATCTTGTGGAATCTCAAAGATTTCCTCAGAGGCTGATTTTTGACAAAGGTAGAATGATGCCAGCTTTATAGTCATTTTTCACAAAATTTTGCAGGGATCGCAGTTGTGTACTCATAACCTGCACTCAAGCAACAGACGTTTTGGCCATCTTCAGGAAAGAATATTTTTGGGAATTTTTTAGATTCCCAAGGGTCCATAATTAGACGGTGTTAGAGAGGGGAAAATTTTATAGCTATTCAACACAATTTTGTGTGATGAATTTAGCGATGATGTCTATTTTAGCAGTTGAGCTTTGCATTTTTTGGCTATCCCTGAAGGTGGAGATATATAATGCATTTATGTCATTATTTTCTGCTAATTGCTGAGATGATGTTTTTTTATTGAGATCCTTGTTACTATTATGTTGAAAGGATGCTTGTGAGCCACATCATGTGAGAATTTATTTTCTTGTCATGTTGAAGGAGGGCCCATTTGAGTGAGAGGTCCTATAGGGAGAATGTCTTTTGGAGAGATAATTCAATATAGTTGAGGTAATTTATCCTTGTAATGACAAATAATGTACTATGTACTCATTATCATCTTGTAGCATTTAAAGGAGTGACCTCCCCACTCTTGACACTAGGGCCCGAAGACTTAACCCACACTAGGTGAACTCCATTATCAATGTGTTTTTTCTTCTTGATTTGATGGTTGTTGTTATGTTTCATCTTCCTTAAAGCATGCACATGTGGTTGTTTTACACTATTTCATATGAAATTCTGCTAACATCACAAAAGTAAAATATCTTGGTTAATTTAGGTAGCTAAAGAGATCTGAATCATTAAGATATCATGTTTTTTGTTTACCTTAAAGTGCCACTCAATGAGACACCATCACCAACTACTTATTACATCTAAAATTTCTTCCTTTCATTTTTTTTGGCTAGATTTTAGAAAACATTTTCCCTTGAATTGTTTTCTTTCAAAACCCAATGGTCCCCCTTGTTGTGTCGATACTGCTCAAATCACTTTTCCTAATGCATCACACTCAATTATGAATGTTTTACCAAATCAAGTATTTCGAATACTAGTGTAGAAGACATAACATGCTTTAAGAGAAATAATGTCAACGTAGATTCATCATTCCATACAAATGATTTTTTCTTTAATAGAGATGTGAGTGGGCTTAAAATATTTGTATAATAGTAACAATGTTTTTATAATATCATATAAATCCTAAAAAACCTATAAGACTTTATGTTCTTAGGATTAGGCTATATCGTAATAGTTTGGATCTTTTGAGGGTCCCCCTTAACTCCTTCCTTTGAAATAATATGAATAAAATAGTTTACTTCTTGTTTCCTAAAACAACATTTGGATCCTCTTACATATAAATGAATATTCACAAGAATTTGTGGAACTCTATCCACATGTTTAGTGTGGTATTCCCATGGTTTTATATAGGTAAGTATGTCATGAAACAAAACCAACACAAAATTTCTGAAATAGGATCATAAAAATCTGTTCATAAAACCTTGAAAATTAGAAGAAGCATTATTCAACATAAAATGCATGACCAAGAACTCATAGTGTCCTTCATGTGTTTTACAGGTTGTCTTGGAATCTATTCTTTTCTTAATTTGACTTGGTGGTATCTTGATTTAAGATCAAGCTTTTTAAAATAAGGCACTCCATGAAGATCATGTAATAGTTCATACATATTTGGGATATGAAATTTAACCTTATTGATGATTTCCAAGAATTATCTTATTTTCTCACCATCATTATTGTAGCTAAATATGAGTTCCTAGTGGGTTGAATAATATTTTCAAGCTATCATATCATGTACCACTCTCTCAACCCCCCCTTTTTGTTTATGAGGATATCTATAAGGCCTTTTATTATGACGAGATCTTCTACGTATTAGTTCAATTTGATATTCAAGATCTCTAAATGGACGTATACCTTTAGGAATTCTTTGAAGACCCTATAATTCTTTTCAAAGGGATATTCTAATTCCTCTGGAATATTTCCATATTCACACTTAACATCTATGGAATAAAGTTTAACCACAACTAAGTTGATATCATTTTTTAGGAGATTTTCCAATATATGAGATATAAAAACTTGAGAAGGTCAACATTTAAACCCTTTGAGTTCGTACTGAGTTCCTTCCAATTCAATTCTCATGAATAATTCATTGTAGTTTATATAAATTTTATCTAATGTTCTCAACCATTGAATACCTAGAATAACATATATGCCTCTAATGGGAATGTCATATGTTTTTATTTCCAAATTATATTATCCCATACTCTCTTTAATGTTATGGTATTTTCCCATAAAATGAATACTCCCTCCATTAGAAGTAAAAACATGAAAACGTGTCACTAGATATACAAAACAATGGAGGAGCTTTGTTAATATTTATTAATGAAGTTATGGTTAATACATAATTCAGTAAGCACTATGAAATTTTTCTCCTTAATGTAACTTACAATATTTAGGGTTTAGGTCCTAACAAACTTTCTAATGCATGAATAGATTTCTCATACCCATCTGAATTAATTTTGTGCACTAGTTTAACCTCTATTTTCTACTCTTCTAATTTGACAAGTTCTTCCTTGTTTATTTTTGTAGAATCCTCAATTTCCTCTTCATCATTATTTTCTAAAGTGAAATGTTTTATTTCTTGACATTTATGCCCCTTCGAACATTTCTTGTTACAATAAAATCATAGTCTTTTTGCTCTTTTTTCCTCCTTTTTCTTTTGTGATATCTGAGTAGGTTTAGGGTTATCTTATGAACCAGTGTTATATTTTGTTTATGCATATGCAATAATGGTATACTTGCAGGTAGCCTTATTCTTACCTTGAATATGGTGAGAAAATTGCATGCTTCCATAACATTTTCAAAATGTTTTAGGAAAAGATCATATTTAATTTCTTCTTTTACCCCACTCGTGTAAGCTTCCAACAAATGTTAATCAATTATGTTATCCATGCTTGTGGCAAAGAGTGGAAATTGTGGATTATAATCTTCAATATTACCTAAAGAACTAATTCTTGTCAAATTAATGAAGTATTGTTATCACCAAACTTTCCCATGTTGTGATTCTAATTCTCTTGTAAATAAACCCCAAGTATAATGCTAAGAATGGGGATTCCTTTGAACTCATGATCGATGCCATTGATAGGGTTTCATCTCAAAGTTTGAAGCTTCTATGTGATTCCTTCGCTTATCATCCATAATGTTATGCAATTCAAAATATTGATTTATTCAGTTCACTCAAGTAAAGAGCTCTATTTCATCAATATTCTTTAATTTGACCTTAGGAAAGTTCACTTGCTTTGGAAACCATCCATATGTAACTCCATTATTGGAGTTAAATGCCACTAAAATTAGTTTACTACTAGAATGTTTTTCAACCTCAATACTACCTTTATTTTTTATGAGTCCCTTTAGTCACATTATCAATTCAAGGAAGCCTTCCATCTAGGGATTGAATGATCAATTTTAGGGAGCCTTCCAATTGTTCCTTATTTTCATCCATATTTTGTTCCAATTTTTAAAAAAAGTAATCCATATTTTATTTCAGATCCTTTTTCATTGATTCTCGTATATGTGACTATTCCATGTTTTTTAACATAATATCACCTTTTTTTTTATTTTTTTACTTTCTATTTTTTAAGTTGAATCTCGGAGTATCCACAATAATATTCATACTTTTCAATGTTTCAAATCCCAACAAGGATCCATCATCAAGAAAATTACTAAATGATGATAGAAGAAGAGCTCAGTGAGAAGATAAATAGTGTTTAAGATATTTTGATTTCAAGGAGATGAGGTTTCCTTTAAAATTTTAATATTTTTTTTGTTTTTTGTTTTTATTTTTATTTTTATTTTTTTTAATAGTTATTAACCATGTTTTAAAGTTTTATTATAATCTATATAATAATTATTTGTGTATGTATTCTCTTTATGCATGAGACATGGTTGAGATATTGGAGGTTTATATGACAAAATAATTATTTGATATTTATTTAGATCCATGTGAAAAAATAATAATATTCCTCTCTCGCCTCTATTACAATTTATGATGAACTCACTACAAAATATTTGTGGGTCCTAAGGACAAGGGAGCATCAATTTCTATAGGTCTTTGATATATGTGGGTGGGGGGGGAACGTTACTTAGGTTTATAACCTTCCTAATTATAGTACAACTTTGAAGTAGTTAAACATAACAATCATTATATGGCTTACCTAGCATTGTACATATATCATCCATAAGTAGTTATTACACATATGAAAATCAAAACAATTTTGAAATATACGCAATGATAAAAGAAAACATCAAACACTTTGCTTGTACAATGGATGATCAATGATTCATCACATTCACATGAAAGGAACTCAACACAAATTTGAATAAAAAAGAGTCGTTGATGACATTTGAAGTAAAAGTTTATTAAAACTAAAGATGCAATATGTTAGACAAAAGGTACAATGATCAGAAAAGTAAAGAAAAAAAATAGTAGAAAGAGAACAAAGGATAGTGGAACTAGAAAAAAAAAAAATTCATTGTGTATACTTGAATAACATTGTTAAGATATAATAGAACCAAACTCTACATATTAAACAATCTATAATAAGAAATTCTTGAGAAATGGTTGTTTTTAATGATCAAATAAGTGAAATGTAAGCAAAAATGAATAATAAATTAAACTTGGCCTTGTTACAGATAGCTCAGTAAGACACTTTTAGACACTGGTATGCTACTAGATAGAAGACCAACATATCAATACTAACAAATATACAATAGGTATAAATCATTAATGACCAAATTAAGTGATACCTTTCTCAGCAAGTGATGCGGGAGCATTCAGGCCTAGTCAGCAATGTGATAGCATGATCACATGTTGTGACTAGTAAGGGGTTGGAAGGCAAGAGTTTAATTAATTATTATTTACATATGTGAGAGTGTTTATTTATTGTAAAATATGAGAAAAGGGACAAAGTTGACGATTGATTCTCCCTGTGTGGAGATCAGGCCAAACTGTTATATTTAATTGGTTTAAAAAAAAAATGAGGAAACGGAAAGCTTGATTTAGTGGTTGTTTAGAAAAGAGTGGAACTCAAGAGCCTTTCTAGGAGAAGGTGAGAGATTTCTGGTTCTGAACCAATAACGGTTCATGAATCCATTTTTTGTATAAATTGTGATTTTCTAGTATAATTCAGGGGTTGAGAGGTTAGATAGGTAGATGCTTTGAGAGAGGTTAGATATTTGGAGTGGTTTTTAGCCTACGAGCAGATTTGTAAACAAAAGGCCACTGTCAAGAGGAATAAAGCCTGAGGAATGGGGATTCCATTATGTAATTTTTCATTTGTATTTATATTTATAGTAATTCAGTAGGACTGTATAATGTGTGATTGAGCGTTGAATGACTTTTGAATGCATCAGAGGATTGCATATATACATATTTATGTAGGTGGAGTGCGTGAACATAGAGGAGCGAAATTCGACAAATACAAAAAGAAGAACATGACAAGGAGGATCCTCATGAATTTTCAAATCCATTAGAGTGATCAAACACAAAGCTCAGGAGCGATAGTGCGTAGTTGAAAAAACTCCAAGAGACCAAGCAGAACCCATAGAAACAACGCTGAAAACAGCGTAAAATCCAAGTAACAGAAATAATGAAAAGTAAAGTGGTGACACTCAGTAGCCATTGGATCATTTAGTCAACAACCAGGACAAGTCGGGGTGGCATAAGCCTTTTGAAAACATCAAATCAAGATTTAGATCGATAGTCCAGATGTAATCACAAATCGCATTATCAGCGGGTTCGAGTGGCAGTGATCGACTAGTGCATGTGTAATACATAGATAGCGATAAGGCGATCGACGATCGAGCGATCATGAGTTCAGCTTATCGGTGGAGTGGAGCGGCTTAAGGCAGACCCGACATTTGTACATATGTGGGTGAATAATTATTGAGATCCGATCTATGCGGATTTCTTTGTAATTCAGTGTAAAGGTAGAGAATCGGAATGAGAGAAATGTATGGTTATATATATATCTATATATATATATATATATATATATATATAATATATATATATATATATATATATATATATAATATATATAATATATATATAGATATATATATATATATATATATATAAATATATATATATATATATATATTTGAGTTAAAGACCCGCAGTAGGGCTGAATGTGTGATAGAGATGAGGTAAACCTCGGGAACTGTGCGAGGTCTGTACGGGAAGGCGAAAAAGGTAAGAAATGTGGGGATTTCCTTTGTAGTTGATTTAAAGAGGAATTAAGCATTGATATATGGTTTTTTGTGGTTTATATATATTATATCATGTTATAAGGGGGAAGGGTTAATATATATGTGAATATGGTCATATAAAGGTACTTAAAGGATTCTTAAGTTCCAATAAGAAATATTTGGGGAATGCTTCATTAAAAGGGATAATGAATGTTTAAAGAGTTGATATCATCCCGATAGAGGGTTTAAGGCGGGGTGATTGAGATCCAATAACAAGGAACTGTTATAAAGGGGACTTAACCATTAGAGTCAAACATTTGACTATAGAGGCAGTTAAATAGTTGGGAAAATTAGTATTATGTGTTTCAAGCATACTGTGGGTATTTGCAAGGGTAACCCTGCACCATTTTTGGTATCAGAGCAAGACTAATGCTCTGTGGAGATTGATTGAGGGATTGAATTTTACTCCCAAGTATATATATCCTTCACATTGTAATGGATTTGACACAGAGGGAGAACATAGAGCGCAAGGGTTCATGCACAGAAGAATTCTGACATGTTACAGGCAATGAAGACTTTAGTTGGTTATTCAAGAGAGACTGTTGAAAAGGGATTTGAGGAAGCGAGGATAAAAAAGGATCTGGTAAGTTTTAAAGCTTTCATGGTGTTTGTAGATGAATGCAGGTAATGAAATTGAAGCAAACTATTGCAAGGAAATAAAGCAAATATAGATGTACTCAGCAAGAATAGGAATTTGGTTGAAAGAAGTATTGAAATGTAGATAGCGAAAGGTAAAGTAGCATGTGTATTGTCCATCCAGAGCAAGGTGAAAGAGATAGATCAGAAAGTATGGGTTGTATTTTGATGATTGGCTCCTTTAAATTGTTTTTGTAAAGGGAATAGAGTCGTAGCAGCAACACACAGTAGTAGACTGTGTGAAGAAAGAGAGGAGTTGTGTTAGTGGCAGTGAACCTAAATATTCCATCAAAATGTTGGATAGGGAACAGTTAAATTGTTCTCAAGAGAAGGTGAGTTGATTATACAAGCCTAAAGAGAGTAGAAGAGAATGCTCAAGAGGTTCCAGAGATAAAGAACCAGTGCTTGCCAAAAGACCAAGCCCAGAGAAGGGATTGGTGAGGTAAGTGACAGCAGGAAGGACTTGTTGTCACAAAGGCTTAGTGTAGCTCATAGTGAGTGAGAAGCTCAAGAGATAACGAGGAAATGGTGACTGATAGTCATAGTAGGGGTTCAGAGAGAAGCCATAGCAAAGGAAAGGAGGATGCCAAGGAACAAGGCAAACGAGAGAAGATAAGTCAAGAGGTATTTGATAGAGAAATTACAGAACTAAAGATAATTATGGATAACATGATAGTGCTACTAGAAAAAGATGAAGGAAACTGAAGATATGGTTGTACTGTGAAAAGGGAGAAGATAAAGTGGAAACTGTTGTAAAAACATGTAAAGAGGAGAAAGTATATCAAATTAAGAGAAGAACTCAGAGCGGCTTGGATAGAGATGGAAGATAGCTACTGCAGACAGAAGCAAGAGGTTTACCTTACTAAGGAAGGAATCATTCATAATTTCATGAACTGTTGGACAAGTTCGAATCAGCAAAGAGATGTGATGATTGAAACATCAAAGAAAAAGGAGCCTAGAATTTTTGAAACTAATGATTTTTGTATGTATGTAGATGATGAACAACCTTTAGAGGATATGCTTATGTAGGTTGTTGAAGAAATGAAATTGTTAGAAGAAATGGAAGTAATAGAATAATTCTTGATTGACCACGCATTCAAGGACATTGGAGATGGACAAATGTTGAAGACTACTAAAGAAGATGAAGATGATGAATCCAGTAAGACTTGTCAGAAAGATGGCAGATAGTCTGAAGACAACAGGAAGTTGCAGATTGCAAAAGGAGAAGTAGGAAAGAGGTATGAAGATGACCTTATGGAAGGAGAAAATAGGAGTGTAGATACAATACAGACACTTGAGGTAATGGAATTATCTCTTCAATTTTTATTCAAAAATTATGAACCTATATTGATTGTTAATGGAAAAGAAATAATCTTGAAAGGACATAATGGATCATTAATGGAAAGGGCTCTTACTAAAGAGTGTATTGTGGAAGATGATAGAACCAAGGTTTGTAAAGAAAATTTAACCCAAGGAGCTACATTTAATCCATTCAAGGTTATGAAGAAGAAAGGAAAAGAGGATAAATAGGAACACAAAGAGAGGTTGGTGGACAATGATGCACAACTGGAAATTGAAGATAATTATATCTGTACAGAATGCCAAAAGAGTAAAGGTGAGTGTAAACAAAAAACTAAAAATAGACAGGCAATATTAGAGGACGAAGATAAGGACACTTTTGTGAACTATGTATATCCAATGAGCAACCCATGGGAACAGTGGAATGTGATATTCATGGTGATGATAGTACTTTTCACTATTGTGAAAGGGACTCAATAGTGGAATGGGAAACCTATGGTATATGGTGATTTTGTTTCATGTATGGAAACAGATAGAACTTTAGGTTCTAAACTCAGAAATTGGAAGATTTTGATTGAAACTAAGGAGAAATGGAAAAGATAACTTAGCGGCTTACAGATTTGTAAGGAATGAATAGGAAGAATGAAAACGAGTGTGAAAGGAAGAAGGCCAAGGACAAGAGCAGAGAACAAAATTCAGAACTTAGACAACATTCAGAACAAAGTGAAGACAAAGAAGATTTTTTCAAGACAAAACTATGTGAAAAGTTTGACATGTCATATATACATCAAGAGGATGACAAACCAGAAAAATTATGGAGCAAAATTAATGAGGACAGAGATAGAAAATGTAATATATTTTCTGACTTTGAATTATTAATCATTGAATGTGATTTTCAGGATGAAGGACAAACTACTCTTTGAGATATGTTTGCACTAATAAATAAGAAGGAAGATGTAAATTTCAGAGTTGAAGAAAGTCAGTTTTTCTTATGGAAACAAGAAGATGAGAGTAAGCAACGGGTTGAATTAGAAGCTTGGAATAGAGGAAGGAGAGTTGGCATAGAACTTAAACAAGTTATTGTAGAAGAGGAAGAAGATTTCAGGAGATGTTGAAGTACAATGCATAGCCATATTTTTCTCTTGATACAAAGAAGACTTGAATGTCGAGAATTTATATTGAGGATGCAGTTGGAAAATTGGGTGAAGAGTTCAACTAAGTTTGATAGGAGAATGGAGGAAATTGAACAAAGCTCAATAATTAGAATATTTGCAGCCAGAGAACAATATATAGTTGGAAGGACTCTACTTAAGCTATTGGATAGGTGGATGATGAAAATTACAAAGATAATGGGTATAAAGAATTGTCAAAGTCAACAAATCAAGGGATGATGGAATGATATACAAGAAAACATAAAGAAACTAGTCTACGGACAAAAGGAGATGCTAAGGATCGAGTCAGAAGTCAAAAGGAACAGTAAGGTACAGGACATGAGAAAATACATGAAGGTGGAGATCAATTCTATTGATATAATGAGAAGACATCGGCAAGTAGAGAAACAGAGAGTTATGTTGTTTGAGGAGGTGTTTATACAGGGTATCAGCACAAAAACATTATGTAAAGGAGATTATTATGAATGGAGAGAAAAAAGACATCCATAACACAAAGATTAGCAACCACGAGAAACAAAGGAGGTAGAAAATACACTTGCAAATGAAAAGGATCAGGTTAACAGTTGGGTAATGAATTATGATGAAGTTTACAATAAAGGAAGTAGAAAGACTCATGAACAAGTGTCCTTGGAAACTTTCAACTTTGGGAGTCTGATGCAGGAGCATTTAGGCCTAGTCAACAATGTGATAACATGATCACATGTTGTCACTAGAAAGGGGTTGGAAGGCAAGAGTTTAATTGATTTTTATTAAATATGTGAGAGTGTTTATTAATTGTAAAATATGAGAAAAGTGGCATAGTGGTTGATTGATTCTCCCTATGTGGAGATCAGGCCAAATTGTTAGATTTAATTAGTTTAAAGAGAAAATGAGGAAACTGAAAGCTTGATTTAGTGGTTGTTTAGAAAAGAGTGGAATTGAAGAGACTTTTTAGGAGAAGGTGACAGATTTCTGGTTTTGAACCAGTAATGGTTCATGAATGCATTTTTTGTATAAATTGTGATTTTCTAGTGTAATTTAGGGGTTGGATAGGTTAGATAGGTATATGCTTTGAAAGAGGTTAGATATTTGGATTGGTTTTCAGCCTACGGGTAGATATGTAAACAAAAGGCCACTCTAAAGAGGAATCAAGACTGAGAAATGAGGGTTCCATTATGTAATTATTCATTTGTATTTATATTTATAATAATTGAGTAGGACTGTATATTGTGTGATTGAGTGTTGAATGACTGTTGAATGCATCAGAGGATTGCATATACACATATTTATGTAGGTGGAGCATGTGAACGCAGAGGAGTAGAATTCGACAAATACACAAAGAATAACATGACGAGGAGGATCCTCATGAATTGTTAAATACATTAGAGTGATCAAACCAAAGCTCAGGAGGGATAGTGCGCAGTTGACAAAACCCCAAGCAACCAAGGGGAACCCATAGAAATAACACTGAAAAAATGTAAAATCCAAGTAACAGCAAGAACAAGAAGTGAAGTGGTGACACTTAGTAGCTGTTGGATCATTTAGATAAACAACTAGGATCAAGTCGCGCTGACATAAGCCTTTTGGAAACATCAGCGCAAACCTTGGGAATGTAGTGATCGCGATCCTGCGAGTAAACGTGGACCGTCGGATCAAGATTTAGATTGACAGTCCAAATCTAATATAAAATTGCATTATCAGCGGGTTTGAGCTTCAGCAATCGGCCAATGCATATGTAACACGCTGATAATGATAAGGCAATCAGTGATCAGGTGATCGATAGTTCGACTTATCGATGGAGTGGAGCGGCTTAATGCAGACCTGACATTTTTATATATGCGGGTGAATAATAATTGAGATCCGGTCTATGCGGATTTCTTTGTAATTTGTCATAAAGGTGGAGATCAAAGTTGAAGAAATGTTGTGTTATATATATTTGAGTTAAAGACCCGTGGTACGGCCGATTGTGATCAGCGATGAGGTTAGACCTCGAGAATTGTGTGAGTCTGTACGAGAAGGTAGAAAAGGTAAGAAATGTATGGATTTCCTTTGTAGTTGATGTAAAGAGGAATTAAGCACCGATATATGGTTTTCTGTGCTTTATATATATTATTCCATGTTATAAGGGGGAAGGATTAATATATATGTGGCTATTGTCATATAAAGGTACTGAAAGGATTCTTAAGTTATGATAAGGAATCACTGGGGAAGGCTTCATTAAAAGGGATAATAAATGCTTAAAGAGTTGATATCATCCCGATAAAGGGTTTAAGGTGGGGAGATTGAGTTCCGATAACAAGGAATTGTTATAAAGGGGCCTTAACCATTAGAATAAAAAATTTGACTAAAGAGGGAGTTAAAAACCTGGGAAAATTAGTATTATGTGTTTCAAGCATACTATGGGTATTTGAAAGGGTAACCCTGCACCAGGAAGTAAGACTCCAAACCTCCATCAATGCTACTATTTACCAAAAGCCCCATTGACAAGGGTTTATGAGATAAAAATACCTAAAAAATATGACAAATTATCAAAATTGAAGAAATCATACTATATCATACCATACTCTATGTGAAAATTGAGATCTTATTTTCCTTCATTGAACATATATTTTTAATTGAGTGGATTCCTTGATAGTTAAGTAACTGACCATTTATTTTCATTCAACTTAATTGGATTAACTAATCAAAGGCTCGAATATATAGGAGGAAAACAAATAAATGTTGGGCTCCAAATAAATAGCGATTATCACATTACACAAATGGGAGGGAGGACCCACATCCATTTTTGTTAGAGTATTTCACAAATCATCAACTTAAATCAAAACACATGATATTTCTATGTGTTGTCAACATAAGCATGCATTGCTTAGAAAATGGTCAATTATTAAATTGACTTCATCAAAATTCAAATGTATATAATATATAACATACCCAAAAAGTGCATGAATTTTCACATGGTGATCACTAAAGTCTCCACACTCTCACATAAAAAGATATGCCACAGTAAAAAAAAAAAAAATCTACAAGTGAAGGCATCATAATCTATATGTAAAAACAATAGAGTTATGATTTGATCGACAAAAAAAAAATCTCCATTGATTATTGATTGTTGAGTGCCCATCTATTCCTCTTTATTTGACCCTTTGGTAGTAGTAGCTGAAAATAAAAATAAAAAGGATTTGAACACTTGGTCCGAGGAGCATACTTTTTATAATTTGGGTTGATAGGGCTCAGGTGTAGTGGTTCAAAATTTACAATATTGGAGGCCAAAAGTGTAGCATAAAAAATATTATGATATTTTATGGTATTTTATGGTATCAGAAGTGGCTTGTTAAGAGTAGAGTCAGGATTGAGTTCCTCCAATGGATAAGATGATGCATTAGTGGAATAAGAGTGTGAATGAGTAGGTGCATGGTAAACTATGTTATTGGGGATTCATCCCGAAATTTTATCTTGAGTATTAGGAATACATGGAACATGTTTCCAACCGTCAGAATTATTCAAAGTATTATTATTAGGTTTTGGAACAAGAATCTTATGAGTGCTAGGGTCAGGCCTCAAAGGAGGGGAGGAACTACTTTGATAAATAGTAGGGTAACAACCAAGATTGGGAGAACTGAGGTATAAATTTCTATTAGTGGTTAGCTAATGAAACTCTTTAGAATCAACATTAAATTGAATAAGGAAAGGAATTATTTTGTTTCTCCAAGTATTCCATAAACTAGGAGATCTATTTCCCTTTCCCTTTCATCTTCCATACGTTATGGAATTAGAATGCATTTCTACAAATAAATTAAAACATTAACAATAATCGAAAAAACGAAGCAAGTTCATACATCAAAACATCTCCCTTTTAAACTACTATCATAAACATGTATTTAATAAAATATTAATGAACTCATAGGTGAATGGGAAAATGGGTTGGTAAATTGATAAGGGGATTTTAATTTAAACAAATTAGTGGTGGAAGCATATCACAAAAACAAGTAAAACCCATAAGATAATTTTCATAAATTTTCCTTTAATGATTTAAGCCATTGTTTTAATTTCTTTTATACCTTTTTTGAATATTGTCTCTTTTTTATTCAAGTTAAACCATTTTGTCCTATCATATTCAGGATCGACAAAGGTTTCAAATGATAGATTTGCATTAAAAAAATACTTTAAATATGTTTGTGAAGAGCATTAAGCATGTTTCTTCTGAGGGTGGGGTTTTACACTAACAATTAGGGTTTTAGAAACTAAAGGTGGACAATACAGGGGAATAAGTGAGAAGCTCTAAATATTTACAATGAGAAAGTACATGAGGGCTTTATTGTGAATTGACACAAAGAGTTCAAACCAAGAGTAGCCCATGAAAATAAAATCATAGTTGAAGCAAGGTTTGAGTATCTTCACCTGGGTACCCAAAATTTGTATTCATACATGAGGGTTTTAAACTTTAGGTAAATAGCATGAATAAAACTTGGAAATAGAAATACATAGAATTAGGACAATGGTTTTGGAAAGGACTAAGCTAAGATTTAAGGGGATCTTCACAATTTCCTTAAAGAATAGGAGTAGTTATTCAAAAACAAAAGTTGCAACAAATTTATCTTTGATAATATGAATGAAAACCCTTGATGGAATAAGGTTTAGAGTTGTGAGGAGCTCAGTAACTAGCTTTACAAATTCGTAAAAAATTAATTGAATATTCATAAATAGACAGATTTCCATGAGGAAATGTGAAGGTAACGAGCTATATGGATAGAATTTCTATGTATATTGGGAATACAGAGTCACTAATCAAAGTAAAAAACATAGTGCACTATGTAATTAACCATAAATCAACTTACCTGCAATTCCCACGCATTGTCGACACATAACATGGAGGAATGCCTAGCAGATGTCTAGTAAACTATTCGACAAGTTCCCTTCTAAAATCTTAGTTTGTCACAGAGACTGGAATACTAACATTGGTAAAAAAAAAAAAAACAAAACCCAAATTCTCTTGGCTATGTTTCTAAATTTCCAAATGAGAAAAACCCTTTCCAATCAGAGCCATTGATTTATGAAAAAATCCATTGTCATTTCTTGATTTAACATATATACGGGGTCATTAAATTCTCACACTGGATTTTACTCTATTGAAGATTTGGGATTTAGATATGAGAGTGGCACCAAGCCACCTTAGGTGGAATGTCCATTATAATATAATGAAAACTAGAGGTGAATGGAATTGAAAGTAGGCACATTAAACTTGCAATGATGCAACATTCTCCCAACAATCACCACGTCGAGCACTATGTAAGAGAGGGTCATAATTTGAATGCAAATAATGTGTTATATTTGAACTGAACCAATAGAAGAACCAAAAGAACACTACCATGCCTAAAACCCTAAGTCAATGTTGCAAGGAAGGTTACAGGATATCAGAAATATGTCATATATTTCATATAACTTCAACCTCATACACAATATGCATGAACCTCCACAAGACATAAATCAACACATTAGTCCAACATCATAACTATATATGCAAAATAACTCAAACTCCAAAACACACACACGCACATATGTGTGTGTATATAGACACACACACACACACACACATATCATCATTACTTTAAATAATTTCCTTAGCTTATGTATTGTATGGCTATGATCTTTCAGACCTTACAACATGTGTAAGATTACTCAATATCACGTTCATAATTTCCTTTTTGATCATTATTTCTAAAGGTAAACATATGCTAAAATCATTCACAATCATGCATTTCACTTCAAATCATTCATCAACATATAAATAATAGTTATGTTACATGCATTGATATTTACACATGAAATATAAAGTTTCTTATGCTTTCCCCGTCCCTTTTGTCATGGATAAGTAAAAGAAAATAGATTTTATGGTCACTTTAAGTATGATGAGGAAATGATAGAGGCATAATTTTGTAGCATAATACAAAACCCAAGAATATTTAAAACTAATGTCAACAGTGTACTATAGCAAAAATATAGTTCAATGACTTATTATAGTCTATTTTATTTATACCTAGGGGACATTCTATATACTCAAAGGTTGGAAGTGAGATTATATTATATATATATATATATATATATTATATTATATATATATATATATAATATATATATATATATATATATATATATATATATATATATATATATATATATATATAATATCTATATATATATATATATATATATATGGTTTGATGTGGTAATACTTGAATGGATACCAATAGGGATTACAAGGTTCCAACTAGGTTAAACCAAGTGTAGTTCATGTGTTTATTCTTCCCCTGTAGCAAGAGAATCTCTCTAAACGATTTTACAAATGAGTTTGATAACCCCAAAAAATCCTCACAAAATCACCAAAACTTCCACACGATATATCTTATCAATCATAATGATTCAAAATCTGAAAAATGATATGCATTCCATTCACACTATCTCTTATATATTATTAAAAATTTAGAGTTTGAATCTTCATTGATATTTTTGTAGTGAAACTTCCAAAATGGCTCTTTAAAAATTGATTTTAAGATTAGCCACAAACCCTAATTTCTATAGAATATATCTTTAACATTATAGTAAAACATAATACAAATTTTATATCATTTATATTATGATATTTTCCCTCAACCTCCACAAACTTCCATTTTCTTAAACCTCAGAGAAAATGATTTATAGTGACAATAAAAGGATGGCTTGTTTACACAATATGCTTAGCCTCAAAGGACATAAATCAACACATTAGTCTGCACACGCACACACACACATACATATATATCATAACTTTGAGCCCACAAGATAGTGTATAACCGTAGTGCATAGCTTTAGGTAGACATATAAATATAAATATATATATATAATATATATAAATATATATATATATAAATATCATATATTATATTATATATAATTATAATATATATATATATATATATAGATAGATAGATAGAATAAAGTTAAAACATTTCCTTAGTTATAATTAATATCCATGATTCTTCGATTTTACCACATGTCCCAATATCAAGTTCATAATTTACTTTGCGATGATTTTTTAAGGATATACATATGCTCAATTCATTCACAATCACACATTTCACTTCAAATCATTCACCAACATAGAAATAATAGTTCTGGTACATGCATTGCTATTTACTCATGAAATATAAAGTTTCTTATGGTTTCCTCGTCCCTTTGGTCATGGATAAGTAGAAACAAATAGATTTCAGTGTCACTTTAAGTATGACGAGGAAATTATAGAGGCATAATTTTGTAGCATAATACAAAATTCAAGAATTCTTAAAATGGGTGTCAACAATGTACTACAACGAGAAGATAGTTAAACACTTTATTAAAGTCAATTTTATTTATACCTCGGGGCCATTCTATATACTTAAGGTTAGGAAGTGAGATTTTATATAAAATATTGTTTGATGTGGTACTACTTGAAGGGGCACCAATAAGGATTACAAGGATTCCAACTACGTTAAACCAAGTGTACTTCATGTGTTTATTCTTCCCCTATAACAAGAGCATGTCTCTAAAAGAATTAAAAAATGAGTTGGATAACCCTAGAAAACCCTCTTAAAATCACCCAAACTTCGACATGATATACCTTATCAATTATAAGGATTCAAACTATGAAAAATGTTCCACACTATATTAACAACATCTCTTTTATGTTATTAAAAATTTAGACCCTGAATCTTCATGGAAATATTTTATACCGGAAATTCCAAGGTGTCTCTTTAAAAAATGATTTTAGGATTAGTCACAAACACTATTTTCCATAAACTATATTTCTAACATTATAATAAAACATAACATAAAATGTATATCATTTATGTTATGATAAATTCCATCAACTTCCACAAGCACCTTCATTCTCCTAAACCTCATAGAAAATAATTTACAGTGATATAAAAAGGATGGATTGTTTTAAACTAATTTAAATATTAGTCATAAACCGCAAGACACACACACACACAAACATATATATAATGGGGTTACCCAGGTGGTTGGCAGGAAGGCTTGGAATCTTCCCCAACTAGGTTTATTTCTTGTAAGTCACATGAAAAAATTTCATGTAATAGACAAAAAATGTATATTCCTTATGTGGGATATATATAGAGTTGTAGGAGTATATATATAACTATATATGATATCTAGAGAGAGAGAGAGAGAGAGAAATGTATATTCCTCGTGTATGTTGGGATAATATTAGAGTGTAGGAGTGTATATATATTAATATATATATATATATATATATATATATATTTATATATATATATTATATATAGATAGATATATATATATATATATATAACTAGAGAGAGAGAGAGAGAGAGAAGAGAGAGAGCCTTTTTATGACCCAACGTTATTTACAAAAGTGATGAATAACAACTTTTGAAGAGTAAACCTCCTTTATAAATTAAATTAAATTGCATAGGGCAAGATATGATGACCCTATGGTAAAATTGAAATGATGTACAATGAACGATTCTATATAATATACTATTATGATCAATAAGTTAATAACGAATGTTTGTTAGTTCCTTAACATAGGGCCCTAGGGACTTCACAAAAGAGTTGATTGATCCCCCTTCAAAAGTATTATTACTATTATTGAATGGGAGCCCATGTAAGGGTCATTCAAGTATTGTTGTTAATGAGATATTGAGAAATGGTTGTCTGGCCCTCCCTCTAGATTAGTACTTTTTTCAAACAAAGGGTTTCAAAAGGGTCAACCAACCTTTCTGATATATTAGTATTTTACTCCAAAGGTATATTGAGGAAGGATTTGATGAGCCTTCCTTTAGATTGATATTTTAGTGAATGGTATCATAGGGAAGAATCTATAGATATTTCTTCAATATTATTATTCTCATTGAGTGGGAATTTGGGGAATGTTCAACTAGCCATTATGCAAAGTTATTATTCCCATCATGGGGAACCCTAGGAAAGGATCAACTAATTGTTCATCAACATTAGTATTATCATCAAAGGTTTTTAGGAATGGTCAAGTATCTCTTTGTCTATATTATTATTTCTATGTAGTAAGAGATGAAGGATGAAATAGCCCTTCCTCTATATTAGTATTATATTCTAGAGGGAGTGTAATGGTGAGCCTTCCTCTATATCAATATTCTATTTAAGAGGGAGCATAAGGAAGGGGTACATGACCCTTCCTCTAAATTAATATTTTGGCTGAGAGTGAGCTTGGGGAAGGGTGGGTTTGCCATTTTAAATATTATTATTCTCATCAAATGGGAGCTCAAGGCAAGACCAATTGGTACTTTTCTAGGATTGTTGTTCTTATTGAGTGGGAGCTCAAGAAAGTGATATTTGATACTTTCTCAACACTACTATTCTCATCAAGGGGAGTATAAGGAAGGTTTGATAAACCCATATTAGAAATTAATTGTTTCATCAAAAGGGAACTCAAATAATGCTTAATTGGCCCTTCCATAATTTTAGTATTATCGTTAAGGAAGATCTTAGGCAATGGCTAGCACAACCTTCCTCAAGATCATAAGTTATTTATTGAGGTAACTCTAATGAATTCTTATCTAAACATTATTCCAAAAATACTTTTTTTGATGATGAGGAACTCAAGGAAGGGGCAATTTACCATTATTTAAGCTTCATAGACTCATCATGTCGAAGGAATCCCCAACTTTCTTTTACATTCCTTGTGAATTTTAATGAGTTATGTAACTCCCACATTGAAATTAGGCAAGGTTCATTCTCTAGGTGAACAAATTACATGAAATAAAGATATCCATTGTCATTGAATAAGGGTCAAGTAATCCTTCCTTTATATTAGTTTTTGAATAGCAAAGGAGGCTAATGAATTGTGAGTTGACCTGTCCTTTACATTATTATTCTCCCTAACAAAAGCAACGAGAATGGTTGTTTGACCCTTCCCTCAAAGTCATTTATTTTTCCAAGAAAAATCAAGAAAAATTTATTAGATGATATATATTAGGATTTTTATTAAGGAGAATATAAGAAAGTGTTGTGCATCCCAACTTCCCAAATTTTTCCCCTTCATTAGAGGAGAACAAATAAAGTTTAATAATATTTTTTTAAAGATATGTATTCACAAATAAGAAAATCCTTATATCTAATATATATCTTATACTAATGAAAATGTTTCAATAAAATAATGAAGAAGAATTTGCCACCTTTTCTCTTGCTAAATTTCTAATCATATTCACACTTTAAGAAAAATTTTCTACATATAAAATTATTTTATTAATATTTCATTTTCAATATATATATATTATATATATGAAAATTCATAGTAAATTAAGAATTGTCTAGTTTTCTCCATATAAGTATTCATCGAATTTTCTTCACCACTCAACCTTATATATAGAATAAGTTGAAAGTGTTGATTGGCCTTACTCATATAAAGATTTAGTAACATATTACTCTTTTCCATAGAACATTTATAACATGTTTTTCACAACTCTACCTCATAAAAGAGTATGTTAAAAGTTTCAATTAACCCTATTGTCATTACATGTTTCAATTTCGTCTTATAAGTATTTACTAAAGTTATTATATTTGAAATTTCATGTTTATAATGAAAAATTGTTAACATATTTAAGATTTCATGTTTATAATGAAAAAATGTTGATATACATATACACATTTTTTTCAATTTGAAAGGGAAAATATAAGTGTTTGATTAACTGGAAATTGAGATAATAGTCCTAGTTTTTGTTAACGAAATCAAGGAAATTTTATTTTCCTTGAGTAATAGAAAATCACAACATTAGATAACTCCAATAAGAATGTTTGTTCAATTAGATGAACTAAGCAAATTCTACAAAACCTTATATTTCTATCAATAGGGTAAAATCAATATTGCACATCACAGCATTATCATGGCTACAATTGCAATCGATGAAGATATTTACAAACTACCTCTCACTCTCATTAGTTATTGTCTAGATGTAATGAAAATAAAAACGTCAATGTCATGATTTCTTGTGTGAAACAAGGTTGGAACTTATTTCTTAGGTACATATAAATCAAGTGATTTGAAAAAAGAAATATTAGACGTATCTTAGAAAGGAGGTTTCTAGCAAAGTCAAAATCTTCTTCGTTACATTTAATAAATATGAAAAACAATTTCACTAATATTCATTGTGAAATCATCTAATCTTTCTTAAAATATTTTGAATTAAAACTTATAAAATGATATTAATAAATATATCTTAGATATTTTTAAAACATTCCTACAAAATTGATGATACATGAGTACAGTAACATGTATGAAAAATTAGAAAGAAATCATATGAAACCATTAAATCATTTAATCTTTCTTAAAATATTTTGAATAGAAATTTAATTATATCTTTTAAAGTAATTCTTATAAAGATGGTGATGCATAAGTGTAGTAATATCTATAAGGAATTAGAAAGAAATGGTAAGAAGTACAAGTTGAAAATGATTTTTATATAAAAAATTTATTACACCTTTCTATTTGAAAATTTGGAGAGTGAGTAAAGAGAATGTCGCATTGTTGGCTTTCTAATTTGTTATAAATTTAATAACGCTAATTAAAGAGGTTAATAGTATCTCTCTAGGGACTAACGTTCACCTTATGGTCAAAGTGCATTGATTTTTCATGTTTGTGTTCTTCTGGCAATTTTGACCGAAGTTTCAGAAAAATGCTGAATATTTCTATTTTCCATAAATTCAAAATTAATTTGTTAATTTCGTGGAGATATTATTTATAATTTTCAATTCGTTGAGCAAGATTTGATGGGACATAATTCCCATGGTGGAGGGTGTTTTATTTTTGGTATTTGTGAGTCCTCACGATTTATTAAAAAAAAACTAATTTTCTGGGTAGTTATTCTATGGGTGAGTGCATGACATTGACATCGTTACACCTGACCCTACTTTGACCAATGTTGTAGGTCCCATATGTGGAAGAAGAGGTCAAAGCTAAACAATTGTGTGGAGGAAGTGTTGTATTCATCACATTATTTTTGCATTCCCCACAGAGAAAATTTAAATGTTTTGTTTAGTATCATCTACACATAGATGCATCTGCACACTCTACCGCTATAATATTGTGCCGCAACATAGAAATGGACTCCCTCTACATTAATTACTATAAAATTAACACAATCCAAAATCTTTAAATTAATATCAAGTCCCTAACTCTTTTCCTCGATTAATATCAGATCTCTACCTCTTCGCAAGGATACCATGCTCTCTCGAACATTAATATTTTTGGAGTACCACTATTAAGGTAAGATTTCGCCTATGCAAAGTTGTGCAGAGTGGTGGTTGTGCAAACAGGTGGTCGTATGTGTGCTTTTTGTATACATTCAACAACCAATAAAATAAATTGTTTGCACGTGTTCTCCGTTGTAATGCATTATGTTTCCATGTCCATTCTATCTAACTAAAACATATTCGTAATACATACTCCAGTTGTTGATACCAGCAAGACCCAACCTGATGACCTATTGTCCAGTGGTTGGTAGTGGTATGACGCTCAATACCCGCATACCCGAAAGGAAACCCGTGAGACGTCTATGATTGTATACACATTAAATCATTATGTTATTAGTCATATATATCTATTTTGTAGGAAAATAATCACTTTTATTATGTAACCCACCATTAAATGCAATTTTAATCTGAGTCTTCATTACTTACTTTTCTGAAATGATTAAACCCCTCATATTAAATGCTAATGAATTCTCATTTCAATAATTTCAATGAACACTCCCTCAGATTAATTCAAACGTAGACCCTTCAATAATATTAGAAATACACAGTGGGACCCAAAACAATAAGTGTGGGAGAAATTTTATTGTTAAGCATCTAATGAGTTCAATATATGCGTTGTCCCTTACTCTCTCTTAGTAGTAGGAAAGGAGTATCTAGTTCTACCCAGCTCTGACAGTTTATCCCCAAAGTAATCTGCCAACTACAATTCCACCAATCCCATTCTCGGTCGATAATTCTGAAAAATCAGCAACAATGCAGAAGGGGGTTTATATCTGAGCCCACCGGGACTTGTGTGGACGTTTTCTTGTGAGGGGCTTTCCGTGTGCGGAAAAATCTAAACCAGAAAAGGTCTACACAATCAAAAACATATATTTTATGTCATAAATTTGTTAATTATTAAATAAAAAATATTTCCGTAGAATGATTGGAGTTCGTTTTTCGAGAATAATTGGAAATATTGAATCAAACGAACCAACCAAGCCAAGTAATTGCACCTTGTTTTAAGCATAAGTAAAAAAGAAAATATAGAATACTAATAAAACTACATTATTAAAAAAAATCCTAAACTCGTGACATTAATCAACTACATTCGATTTTATTAGTCCCTGCCCTCTGGGCCTGGCAGGGACTATAGTAATCGATTCCCTGCGATTACATTAGTTTGACTCGGGAACCGATAATCTATTTAGGTTAAACAGAAATTAAACCAAAGTTTTTGCGATAACATATGGATATGGCCCACTTTGCCGATGCATGTAACCAATGGCTAAAGCGATCGTCTTATTTGGCCTCAGTACGAGGTATGAGGTTTCAAAACTTAGGAAAATGTTTTGGTTAATTACGACAGGTTCCCGTCAGTGAAGTAATGCTATCTTTGGCATAGCATTAGTTGGGTCACATTTAATGTTAGCCAAACATTACGAGAATTGGGGGTATTGCAAACCTTTGCATGTAAGCCTGCCAAACCGTTGCATGTACGCCTGCCAGCACATCTAACAGGTGCTGGCTCCTATGGGCGTCCTCCATTCCTTCTTATACCACCACACCGCAACTTCATTTCTTTTTGGTTTTCTCTCGGCGGTGGCTTCCTGCCCGCTCCACCCTGCAACCCTGCAAGAAGTAACACCCTGCAACCCTGCAAGACCTGCCCGCTCCACCCTGCAACTCTGCAAGAAGTAACGTTGCTGCATACCAGGTATATTGCTGCAACTTACTGCCTCACCTCACGTTGCTGCATACCAGGTATATTGCTGCAATTCTCGACGGCGGCCCCAGCTTCCCATTCTGTTAAAGCCGCAGCTTGATCGGCGTCCTGTAACAGAGAACCAAACAGACATTACAGCAGTTGACATTAACCGGCTGAGTATCCATGTGACACTTTACTTTGGTTCTGATAATGTTATTTTTTTTAAAGCATTCTTTCATTTTTTCCATTCAAAAACATAATTATGGCCACATATTTTTTCAGTTTATAGATGTATTAATT
>APFE030744331.1:0-24942 GCA_000404065.3 Pinus taeda
TCTCATACTGATACAGATACCCAATTACTTCCAAAACCTTTTCTAGTCCTGAAACAGTAAGATCTATGCTCACAACAAACATGTATCCTGCAAAACAGCGGTCCAATCCTCCATGACCAACGAAATGAGACAAATAATCCTCTGGTTTCTTCAAGTATTCCTTATCAAGACAAGGCAATGACCATGTCACTTTGAGAGAATGAAGATCCTGGACAGCTTGGACCCAAAAGATTTTTCCCACTTCCCAAATAGGTCGCTCCTTGTAGAAATTCCATTGTCGCAGGAGGATAAGAACATGTATAATTGCAGTGAGGGCAGCAAGTTGCTGACAAAATCTTTCTCCATCTGCTTGTGAGAATTGAGGCAAGTACTGTAGGACTCCGTTGATATATAATGAAAAGCGAATATTCTGAATTGTGCTTATGCAGGGATAGGAGCTTGAATTCGCTGCTAGTTGAAGAGCTGAAGAACAAATTACATAATATAAAAAGCACATTTAATGATTTCTTCTTCAAAACCCTGTTTTGAAGAAGAATCAATCTCTGACATGAGACGGAGTCTAACAGGAGGTACCCAAGGTAATAATGAGATGTAAGGATGATAAATAAATGGGCCATAGTTAATAAATAAAGTGGTTAACACGCATAATGTAAGGGACCACAAGTAGTTAGGAAATAATGAGATAACCCCATAGTATTGGATATATGGTATTGAGAGACCCATGGTTATTACCCATGTTATTGTATGTATGAAGCCTATACAAAGGCTAGAGACTCTCCATTTTGGGATGTCAAGAATTATTGTATTGACAAGCATATGGCTTGTGGAGTGTTATCCTTCCCTAAGGAGTAGTTGTATGGTGTTACCCTACCTCAAGGGTTTGATACTAATAAAAACGTATTTCTATTTATATTCTTGGATCGTTCTTAATACTTCTTGTGCATATTTTCCATTGTTACATATTTTCAAGTCAAATCTACTACAAATTCACTAAAGTCTCAAGTCAATAGATCAACATAATTAGTTCATGAGCCAATAGAATATAAATGTATAACAATTTCTCCTAAAATCATAATAAATTATGCATATATGCAAAAGTTAATTCAAGAAAATAGAGAAATCAAGTTACTAAAGGAGCTAATAGAATTGAAATCAAATAATGCACAAGAGAGAGATGAATGAATCCCCAAACAACATGAAGCCTTTGCCAACTCCACACTCAAAGTGTCTGAAGGGAATCTATGATCATTATAGAATTACTCATATGGATAACTATTGGAAAATGCATTTAGTAAGAAATAAACGAAGTTTACCTCATAAGGGAAGCACATTAGCTTTCAACCTTAAATTTGAACCTTAATTCATAGCCTTATTGTCGTTGCTAGAACTATCAAGCTATGAAAGGGCCATGAGAACAAAAATTTGAATAAGGTAGAAGCAAAAAAAATCCGTACTCTCTCTCTTCCTCCCTTAATTAGGTCATCCTCCTTTCTCTAATAGAAGGTTGATTGGGTTGGTGAAATATAATCCACACCCCTTGATTTTCTAAAGTATTTAATTTTAAAAACCTCCAAGAGTAAGAAATTTGAAGGTTGACTATGGTCAAATATTCTAAGGTCCTAGGTCAACATAGGGTGGTTCACTAACGAGCACATTTTGTTGTTTTGTCTTTATAAAATATAGGTTATTATTATTAGAATTATTATTATTGTTATTATTATGATTCATTTAGCCACATATAACTAATATACCAAATTTAATGAATAATTGCATAACTTCATTAGACATGCAGGAGAATATATACTTGTAAATATATTTGTGTTACCAACTATTCACAATTATTATTTACTAATATAATGTTGAGTTCTCATACTTAAATAAAGTTGTCATAGTCTATGTTAAAAATAGGGCTAAGAGTATCTATCTCAATTTATAGAAATCACTACATCTTAATCAATCACATATTGTCTACTATCAATCAAATCATGTCTATTTAAATACTAAAAACTTCCATTTGGGTGAGTGACCTATGCCCACTCAAGGACATAACCCTCAAATGGAGGGAACTCAACTATTATGGATCCATGGCCATGACTAGTTTTCTTCTTTTTCTTTCATGTAAATAGGATTGGAGGTGTTCCTCCCTATTTAGACATTTTCAAACTTTAAATTCAACATAAATACATACTCATGCAACCATTTACATAGCATGCATTCTTATGACTATGAATGCATGTCTTCATGAGAAGTAGTGTAACTTAATGCAAAGAAGGCACTTGATAAGTAGGTGATGACAAAGGGATAGACATTTTAAGTGTGGATAAAATGAGTACATTACTATTGTCTAAGAACTTGATTCGATTTCACATAGTTACCCATTCTCCAAATGCACCACCATCAAGCTTTGGACAACCCTAAGATAGTGTTTGTCATAAAATATGGTATCATCATAATCGCAACATCTTTTGCTTCTATGTAGCTAGGATCAGATAAGCTCCTCCTTGTCCATCCATTTCAAATTTCAAACTCAACATAAAAACATATTTCTACAACTATTTATATACCATGCCCACTTACAACTATGAATGCATGCCTAAACGAGATTTAGGATAGTTTGATGCATAAATACATATGTTAGTAAGGTGATGACAAAGTACTGAAAATTGTAAATGTAGATAAAAAGAGGAAATTACCATTAGCTAGCCACTTGAATTAAACTCACATAATTACCCATTCTCCAAATGTAACTCAAACCACCATCAAGTTTTAGAAAACCCTATAATAGCAATTGTTATAAATTTTGATATCATTTGTGTACCATAAATACATATCTATATCATTGGTACATCTCCACCATCGTGCAAACAACAAAAAGTAATATAAATTCAAAGTTTTATAGCATGTTTGAAGTTGTGGGTTGGTGAATATGCCAAACACAAGTCACTACCTACATGCCTTGGCTCAAGGGTTTGAATGGATAGGTGAACTAAGTGTTTTTCAAAGATACTTCATAGCTACAATGGACCGATGAAGGAGATATTTGATCCCCATGGTATACCCCTAAATTCCATTTTTCCATGCAAGATTGATTGCCACTCCCCTCACTATATTTTCCATGCAATGTGGTCTAGCAAGCCTTGTGTTTCCATGGTTTTGTTTGAACTCAAAGAAGAGAAAAACATTGATAATTAAGGCTTAAACTAAGGAAGAAAATATAAGATTATTCGAGTTAAATAAAGAGAAAACTAAACACCCAGTTATGCCAAAAACCTAACTTGATCCATACAAACATAACACAAGAAGAAAGCAAGCTTATCTTAATAAAATTGAGCATGCCTCTTTTGTTTGGATTGTAGCACCATTATATAAGCATTTGATGAAGCAAATGGTTTTTCCATTTCTTGCGTTGAATTTGGGTTTTTAAATTGTACAGTTAATTACTATAAACATATTCTTAATAAAATAGAATATGCAATGACACATACACACACATTAACATCGATATTTTACCTTGGAAACCAAAACTGAGAAAAAAATAAATATTTTTCAATATATTCGTCTTTACAATATTATAGCACAAAATATATATATATATATATATATATATATATATATATATATATAATATAATATAGATATATTCCAAAACATCCATAAACCATCAATCGATCTAGATTAGAATATATCCATAGTTCCTTAGCCTGAATTATTAAACCATGTGCCAGGTAACCACTAAAAAAAACAAATTTTGGGTGCTACCCTTGAACCCCCATGAAGGGGGAATTTCATCCCCCTGTGACCCTTCGCGGTATGCCCTGTGCAATGTACAACACATGAGGGTATTCATGCAAATAATATAATGTATGCCAAACATTCTCCCACTTGTTGTTTTATTTGCATATATGGGGTTGTAGGAACACATGATCAACAATTTGGAGAAATAATTCCCACTATTTCTCTACACCAAAAGAACTTCGCAGTGCTCAAAAATTTTGTTAATGAATCTTAAACATTCTTCAAAGTGTCCACCTTTTCAAATAAAACCTTCTTGTCTTCAATCGTATCTCTCACAAAGTGATAGTGAAAATCAATATTCTTTGTCTTAGAATAATAATATGGGTCCTTCACCAAAAATATTGCACTCTTACTATCAAAATCTATCCTTACAACTTGTTATACCAACCCAATGCATGAACCTGATATTTCTAACCATATTTTTTCCCTTCTTGCATCAGTGGCTACAATGTATTCAACTATTGTAGTTGACAATGCCACTATAGATCGTCTCATGCTCCTCCAAATAGGTTAAACACATAGCCAATTGTATATATTTTCTGATCCAAACCTCTAGTCCAATCTACATCAACAAATCCATGCATTTCCAACAGTATTGGTATTCCTTAGTAGTACAATCCATAACTAGTAGTTCCATGCAAATAACTAAAAACCTCTTTATTGTTTTTTAAATATCCTTCCCTTGTTTTGACATATACCTGCTCAATACTCCCATTGCATGTGCAATGTCTAGTCTAGTACAAACCATTCCATAGTTCAAACTTCGAAACACACTGGCATATGGAAAAAAAAGACATGTCCTCTTTCTCTTCCTATATCTTGGGACAATGATCTGCAGATAAATTTACACCTAGAAAAATAGGGACCTTTACCAATTTACATTCTTACATATTAAACCTATAAAATATTGTATCGACATACTTCCTTTAATTTAACTAGAGTTTCCTCTTTTCCCAATCTCTTTTAATTTCCATGTCCGAAATGAAATTTGCAGAACCAAGATCCTTTATGTAAAATTTAGAGGACAATTGAGTTTTCATTTCCTGAATTATTTCCCTATCATTCCCAATCAACAACGTATCATCCACATACAATACCAAATAAATAAGATGATCACCAACTAATTTGAAATACACACACTGATTTTCTTTGCTCCTTGTGAAGCCATGTCTAAATATATAAGCATCGACTTTTTGATACCACATCCTTAGTGATTACTTTAGCCCATATAGGAAATTTTTATCATTCTTACCACCTCTTTCTTTTCCTTTACTACAAAGCCTTCTAGTTGTTTCATGTATATTTCTTTGAGTCCATATCCCCATGTAGGAATGTTGTATTCATGTCCATTTGTTCTACTTCAAAATCAAAAGTGGTAGCTACAGATAAAATGAATATAATAGAAGTTAACTTCGTAATAGGAGAAAAAATCACACCAAAGTCAATTCCCTCTACTTGGGAATAAAATTTTTCTACTAATTGAGCTTTATATTTCTCCAATTTTCCTTATGTATTCAACTGCTTCTTAAAACCACATTTCTTTCCAATGGGATTTCTTCCAACCAGCAACCTTGCTACATCCCAAGCCTCATTTTTGTCTACGACTTCCATTTATTCAACATTGGATTTTTTTCCAAAATTTTCCATCCTTTGAATACATTGCCTTCCTAGAAGTTCTAGGATCATCATCAGTAATAAACAAATTAGAATTTGAACAAAAAGTGGGTGGATTCTACCTTTCTAGTTGCCTTCTTTCCTAAACTAATTATTGGAAATATAATTATACTGAGAGTGGGGTGAATCAGTATAATTGCCAATATTAACCAATAAAACCAATTTTAATACACATGAAATCATACACATCAAAAATAATAGATACACGATATATATATAAGAAAAATATTTTAGTAATGAATGATTTTGTAGGCACCAATCCATTGTTACAATGAATTTCTAGAACCAACCACCTAAAATGTTTTGCTGGTACCAACCAAAAGGAGGCACCAACCCCTTAAGATGTTTTATTGGCACCAACACCCTAAGAAATATAAGCAACGACCTAAAAAATGCTTAACTAAATTCTATGTTTATGTATTTCGCTCTGCTTTTCACTGCTCCTATGTTATTCACTTTACTTCTTGTTTTGAATATTCGACTCAACTTCACGTTCATCCTATGAACTCATCCTATGACTTCTTATATGATAACACGTCCTCCACAAACTTCATTCCACAGAGTTATTTTTCACCTTTCGTACCAGAAAACCATAGCACACAAATAAACTTCTTATGACCCACTTAGTTGAATGTATGCTACTCTTTCAATATTCTTTGCCATATTTATACTAAACCAAATCAAAAAAATATGGAAGAGTTGACATTCCATGGAGGATAATATGGAAATCTTAGGAATATTTTGTTAATGTAATTTACTGGAAGACCAATCTGTATGACCCAGATATGAATAAAATCAGTGACTACTTGGATCCTTGGGGGCTTAACTTTAGTTACACAAAAACCACATGATATGACCCTGTTGACCAATTTCTCCAATAAATCTAGATCTAGGTCCACTTGGCGTAGTGGATTATTGGTTATCTAGTTACCTAAATAAATTTTAACACTGAATCCAACTCTAGGGGCTTCATTGTCGTTCCATAGGATCAAATTCTGGGGCCAAAATTTTAATCAACTAAGTTCCACAAGGATATGTTAACATTCTTGAATCTCTGGATAAGATGGATAACTCTTCTCCATACGAAACCATAACCAATACTAGAACCTTGAATATTTTCCCTTTGAGATCCAATCTAGTATCCAACCATTTTTTTTCTTTTTTAAAATCATTTACACCCATCAACTCCTAGATCATTGAATAACCAAAGTCCATTCAAATATGAATCAAATCCCTTAACCATTAAATTTTTGCGTACACCCCCATATTTTTAGGAACCCTGGATACCCAGTTTTTTTTGCATTGACCAAGATCTCTCTTCATTGTATATGTATCTAGTCCAAAATTAAACATGTGAATTGATCAACCCTTGAATCACCAGATGCTTATATGGCCTCAAAGTTTTTCCTTCTGCATTTTTGGGGCAAATTTTTTTTTCATCGCCATTTTGTCCAAACAATGAATACGTAGGAAACCTTCACTAAAATAGTCCTTGGCCTGAATCTAAATACTCTAGGATCTACCACGTCAAAAATTAAAGAACCAATCATAACTTGTCACATGGTTCTCTTGCTACATCATCTCTTCCATTCCATTTCCACCTCATCTTCCATGTCAACTTTTTCCCACGTGTCATGTTGTAGCACTACCACGTATCACTTGGAATATGGCCACTTGGCCACCTAAAAATTCCAAATATTCCTTATACATGTCCTTACCTCAGTGGGCCACGTTATAATCTTCTGACACTTGGCACCACTTGTCATCCTACCTATACTGCTATGCCAACTAGGGTCCACTTGATAGCTAATGGATAAATATAGAAATCCATTGTTTTCATTAAGATGCTCTTTAATTGCATCCCTATATACCTAGATATAGATAAATGTGTCTAGTATCTAGTTATTTATTCAATGACTTGCGGCAAAGGGTTCAAATGCTCGGATATGCTGAAGAAACCGATATACATCACTTAGATCTAGATATTACTTAAAGATGGAACTTTGACTAGCTTGACTTCTTCCCTTCAACTTCATTTTCCTCTTGATTTTTCTAGAGTTAAGATAAGTTCCATAAATCATTGGAAAGATCTTGAGAGAGATATTCAACCATATAACATTCATATTCATGTGGACTGAAGACTAGAGAAGAAATGCCTTCAAAGGTATTCTATCCAAACTACAACTTTGAAAAAATGAAAATACACATTTAATAGCCTCCTGTGTTGTTGAACTTTGAAATTAATGACATTGGAATTGACATCAATAACAACATATTTGCAAAAATCCCCCTCTTTGGCATTAATGGAAACACCACTAGATATCTTGTAGTCATTGTTGATCTTGGGCTAGACTCCTCTTATCTTCTTGTTGAATGTTAAGTGATTTACTTATGATGTCTACTTATTCTCCCCTTTGACATCAATGAAAAAAGGGCATATACTCCCCCTATGTTGGTGCATACCAATTTCTTGAACTCATCCTCTCACTAGCATGCTTCTTACCTGGAATCAATGAGTTATTCCCCCTTGCGAGGAAGAAATTACCCCCATTTTCTATCTAAGATATTCAAAGCTTTCTCTAGGTAGAATTTTGGTAATAATTTTTTCTTTTGTTGGAATGTATTCCAATTCGAGAGTTTGACCAATAACTTGTTCTCAAAGAAAATGATAGATGATATGAATGTGCTTTCCTTTATGTCTAAAATGGGCCTTCTAATGAATGTGGAATGTGGTTGATGAATGGGGCAATGGGAAATGTGAAATGGGCTTGATGAATGTGTTTTCCACTATTATTTTATAATACTCCTTAGGATTCACATGAGATTATTGCACATTTTGTTGTCATTTGTGACAACAACATGTCGTTGATGTAAAAGGGGATGTATGGACAATAGAAGCATGACCATATTTTATGATTACATAATTAACAAGGCTCTTTGTGAAGCAAATGACCTCTTGATATTTCATAAGGTCTCATTACATGTGGATATGGACACTTTAAGTTATTTGAGTTTTGATTAAGTTAAGTTTCTCAAATGATCTAACTAATATAATAGTTGCATAGTTCTTGTCGATACCTTTCCAATGGTATATTATTCTCGAAGGAAAAATAAAATAAAATAAAATAAAAAATACAAAACTACTCCTATACGAGAAGTTATGGCTTGTTGAAAGTAACTTAGCATTAGTTGGGGAAAAAATTAAAAGACCAAACTATAGGGCCAAAACCCAAAAATTGATTTGGTTAAATATCATGCAAATATGGAGCAGATCCACCATTGGCTTAGCAAATCAATGTTCACAAGAAAAAAAGTATCACACTCATTAACACAGTTAAATGGTGTGCAAGCTCATGTCTAATCAATGACTTTGTCTGGAAAATAATGGATAAATCAATGGAAATATCATAGGGTTTAATAAAATCCTCAAGAACCAATTCCGTAGACATGTGGATGTATGTTGTCGGCCCCCCTTCCTTTTCGCATAAAAAATTCTAAGTTCTTCGGGTGTAAATGATTGGCCCTCCATGGTTTGAACAATATAAATATAATGCCTCTCATGTCTTGATATGATACATATTTGGAAAATCATATGATCCTTTGCAATTTGGAGTGAACACATGTGGCCGAAGCAATATTTTGTTTCTAATTTTTTTTAGTTTATTCATGGATCAATTACAGGATGGGTGATTTTCAAGTTTAGGTGTGATCTCGTGGCATAAGTAAGCATACAGTGATCACCATTATGACAAGGTCTGAGCACATTGTTATTGTATTAACCCATAACAAAGGTCGAGCATACATTGATCACCATTGTGATGAGGGTTGAACACATCGTTATTATATTAATCCCTGACATAGGCCGAGTATGTAGTGATCATTATTGTGAAGAAGGCGAGCACATTGTTATCATATTAGCCCCCGACAGAGGCCGAGCATACAGTGATCACTATTGTAATAAATACATGACACAGTGGGAGGATGAGCTGGTAGAGGCCGAGCATATAGATACCATTTCAAACTCCATAGCTACATGACATAGCGAGAGACCGAGTTGGCAGAGGTCGAGGGTGTATATATCACCATAAACTTTGTGGAAGGCATAACAATATCTCTATGACACAGTGGAAGGTCGAGCAACATATATACATATACATCACTTGCAGCATGTGCATCGATGTAACTGTGGTCGATGAGTTGTCACAATCATCATTAGCCTGAGATATGTGTGCCAACATAGTCATATGTGGTACCCATCATATGCATGACATGGACTTAGCCAATCGTGGATGCTAACGTAGATATGGGAGATGACTTGAACGTGGACCCATGGAAGGTGAAAAGTTAACAAGTTCAATGACTATAATAATAGTAACATATTAAAATGTGGATTGCCCTTTGTTCCAAGGCACATTGAGAGTGTAATTGGTAAATCATTGGTATAGTATGTGGCTGGTCAAGGGTTTGACCTGCAGCACAAAATAGGTTGGTTACTTTTAATATATTCGCCCCCTTTTGTCACACTGTTAGCAACTTTCGGTGACCTGCACTGGAATTTGGTGGTTATTTTGTAGATGTTTTTGTTAAATTGTATAACGCACCCTACAACTGTGATTATATTGAACAATTAATTTAATATATGGTTTATTATATTTTTTTTTTTGGTGGGTTTTTGGATTCATTATTGATCCAAATAAACTAGAATATTATGGGCAATCGAGGTTCAGATTTGGATGTAGCTAGACAAGCTTGATGTTGTGTTGACTCATATTTGATGGCCATAATCTATTTTATTTGTTTTGGGAGTCTATGAGCATGTTGCAGGTGTTTTGGTTACATGAAGTGAACAATCTCCAAGGAGTGTCTAGATTACAGATTTGGTTGAAGCAGTGTTTGTGACAACAATATGACAATTGGTAGTAGAGATTGACATGAATTATGTGGCAGTTGAGATGATGGTTGTAGGTTATGTAGTAGTGGTTGTAGGTTGTATGACAATATAGTGGTTTCAAGTTGTATGATAGAGTATGCAGTTTGTATTAGAAATTTGAGACTGATTACATATTAAGTGATATGTTATGAATGTGGATCTAGTTTGAAAATGTGATGAAATAAAGGTCCTCAAGGAAGAAGAGGAAGGAGGTTGAAGCCTTAGTCAGTTTGGAGCCTACTCATTTTAGAGGCCAAAGCCTCAAATTAATTTCGATATTATAGTAGGTTGGAGCCTACTCATTATAGAGGTTAGAGACTCAATCAGGTTGTAGCCTACAGTGATCATCTGTGAGGTCAGTGCCTCAATCAGGTTGTATCCTACTACAAAGTGGAAACTTTCATATTTTGGGTGTAGTTGACTCCCGCAGGTTGGGACTTTCAAATTGATGTAAAAGAATTAAAGACTAATTAGAGGAAGAGTTGGTGGTATTCTCCCAATTGGGTTTCCACATAAAAATTTGTGTCTCTCCTTGTGATGTGAAGGCAAAGAAGGAATTACCACTACAAGAGAAATTGGGAAACTTCCTGTGTTTGATGGAAAAAATTATGCATTTTGGAAGATAAGGATGGAGACATATCTCACCTCCTTAGGAGCAGAAGTTTGGGAAATTACAAACGAAAATATGAAGTCCTGGATACCACTCCAATAGATGTATCATAAAAATAGTTTATACTTATAATGTACAAGATAAACATGCTATCCTAAGTGGCTTGGCATAATCATAGTTTTCCAAGGTGATGAAATGCTAGTTTTCTCATGAGGTATGGAGCAAACTTCAAACCTATTATGAAGGTGATAAGAAAGTCAAAAAAATTAGGTTGTAGGCCCTTATGGGACAAGTTGAAAGCTTGAATATGGATGATGATGAGGACATCACTTCATATTTTCTTCGTATAAAGAAAATATTTAACCCCGATGCAAGTCTTGGTGAAGAAGTCAAAGATAGTTTCGTTGTTCAAAAATTATTGAGATCACTTCCATTTAGATTCAATCCTAAAGTTTCATCCCTTGAAGAACTAACAAAAATTGACACAATGATAATAGATCAACTCCATGGATCTCTTTATGCATATGAGTTTTTAATCAAGGAAGACAATTCAAGATCCAAGGAAGCAACTTTCAAGGCAGCAAAAGTGCAGAAAAAACAATAGAATCAAGAGAATTCTAACTCCTACGAATAAGAGGCCAAGTTGGATCGAAAACTAAAAAAAGGAACTAACAATTTCAAAGGTAAGCTTCCTTTCAAATGTTTCAAATGTGGGAGAAAAATTCATTATGCATCTAAATTCCCCTATGTTAAGATGAATGAAAGTGATCATGAATCAAGACTCAAACCTAATTATCTAAAAGTGAAGCAAGCAAGGAAGAATTTATTTTTGTATTCAAGGGAACAAAGTAACAATGAAAGCAATACAAGTGTTTCAGATGAATAACAAAATGAAATTTTATCCATAGTTGAAGTCGAAGAACTTGGAGAAAAAGTGTATCTTGAATGGGGGCTTAGAAGTGCATTGAACGAAATTAGAACTCCTAGGAAAATAAGGCCAACTAATACAAGACAAGAGTCCAAATGGAGAAATTATTGTTGTTCTTAAAGTAGAATTAGAAGAGGAAAAAATAATACAAAAATATCTATCTAAACATTTGAATGAGAAAGGGCATATTTTTGAAACATTAGAAGAGTAAGTTGTCTTACTAAGACAAGAATTGGATCAAATCAATTCAAAATTCAATGAAGGAACTAGATCTTTAGATCATATTCTTAGCATGCAAAAATCCTTGCATATCAAGATAGGTGTTGGCTATCAAGAAGTTGAGGCATCCAGAGATTATGTTTTCCCTATCATTAAGTGTTAGGAAGATTGATCAAACTCTTATAACATCAAGAAGCATATCTCATGAAGATACAAAGCAAGCAATACATCAGAGCAAGTTGGTTCCTTTCAATCATTGTAAAGGAAGCTCTAGAAAAAAGCAAACTGTGAGGAGCCAAACTATAGAGGGATCCACAAATAGAAATAATGCAGGAAAGACAATCAAAGCATCCACAAGAAATAATGGGAAAGGTGTTTAAAGTCAACAAATGAATATGGCTCATGCAAGAGTTGGACAACAAAGAAACATGACCCCTCTAAGAAGCATATTTAGGAGATCGAGATCTACTTCCTTACCCAGGTATCTGTTGTAGCAAACAACAACCCCCCAATTATTTTTTATTCACAATAATAGTGGGGACCCTTTGTTTTGATCAAAATGTATGATTTTATCTCTAATAAACATTTAAGGGCCTTAATTATGCATTTTAATAATAAAACGTGTATTGAAAAAATCATTGTAGCCTCAACCTAAGCCTTAAATAAGTGAAAAAGCGCAAATTCCCTAAGTTACTTGGGTATCCCAGAACCCTGGAACCTCGTAGCTCTTATTTAATTCAATTCCAAAAACTTACAGGAGCACGGGTTCTCAAGATCCATGTTATCTCTTTATCAAATGGAATGCTTAAAAAAATTGCCCCACACTTTCGTTTTTGCATTAATATTCCTTTATAAGGAAAAGGCCCCACTTTGGCCACTCAGCTCTATTAAGCCCGCTAACCCTAGAAGCTCGTAACCTTTTAGAATTATGAATTCCAAAAAACTTAAGGGCATTTGGGCTTTCGAGTACTCCTCTCTCCCATTGATCCATCCTCCGCCTAATTTCCCTGGAGCCATATTTCCTTTCATTACGGTATTTTCTCATTTGGCCTTTCACTTCTCTTATGCTCCTCTATTGTCTGGATACCTAGAACCCCGGAACCCCAAAAACTTTAGTAAATCTTAATTTCGAGTCCTTACGGGATTTCTACTTCCGGGTTATGACGTGGCATCCTTCACGTGCCCCCCCCCACCCTGGGCGTTTTCCTTGTCCAATGAATTTAACACTTTTATTGATGGTCTGTGCTGGCACATTTATGGTTAAAAGCATGTTTATTTAACGAATTTAAATCGTTATTTTATTATTTTTTTCATTTCTTTTCTATTATAGCTTTTCTCTATTAATCCTTCTACGTTTTCTAGAAGTAAACATCGATTCTTCACGCCTATAAGAAACGAATAAGGCTAAGGCAAAGAAGAAGACACCCGTAAAATAACCCACTAGTCTATACGTTAAAGTAATAGATAAAAATCCTCTGAGTGTAGGGCTCTTTTTCGATATAGTTTATACCAGATATTCAGGGAATTCCTCATGGGAAAACATCTACAAGAATTTTAAGGATGAAGAGCCCTGGATGATAAGGCGGACAATTGTGGTTAATGATGAAACACCTACTTCAACGAAAACTCCTCAAGATGCAGCGAATTCTTTCTTGCATAAAATTGGAGCAAGGCCTCGGCCTTTACATTATACAGATATGGTCAAATGGGTTGTAGAAAATGTGAATATTACTCAATGAAAGTTTCACACACAGGAAGGCACTATAATTGGCTCATTCACAAAAAAGGACCTCCAAGCCATATACCATTTACTAGATCCACAATGAATTTACAAAAAACAGTGTGTGCAGGACTTCATGAAGAAGCACGGGGAACCTACAGATTCTATCACATATTGGAGAAAAGACTCAAACAAACACAAAACAAAAGAGAGCGACGAGTACAGTATAGATCCACTTGCCTCTCCATTTAGTCAATTGCAGCTATGTTATGTAGATTATACGCATCTCCCAATGTCTCTAAGTTTCCTGATAGTTGGGTTTCCCTAATTGATGGGCATTCTAAGGGTTATATTTTTTATTGGGCCACTATATTATCCAACAACCTAGCTAAGCACATTCTGGCTTTCTGTACCTCTCACAATGTGTTTGAGAGTCAAATACCCCCATTTTAAATGTCAGCTTACATCATGGATTATCTTTTATTTTTCTCTTGATTTCCTAGCTATGGAATGGATATGGACTCTTCCTGACTGATCCAAGAGGATTGATAAATATGGATCTCTAAAAAGTACTAGTGGCATGGTAAGAAGGCTCAAAACTCAAAGTGGCAGAATCTGGATAAACTTAGCTTCAGATCAAAATGCTCATCATCCTGATTTCAACGGTGCGAACGGCACTCAACTCCGAGCTCATATGAAGAAGTTAGAGAAAGTCAAAGTTTAGGTTTGACTTGGATAGATGACAAAAGAAGATGACGTAGCAAAACTTTCAACGAATGGGGAAGCGTCGAGTGGCAGACTGCCATTTCCCCTGCATTTTTCTGATTGCAGAAGTCAGAGGTTCAAGAATCAGCCCAGCAGTCCCCGAGTTGCACTTGCAATATCGCATATCACGGGTCGCAAATGGCAGACTGACAGTGTTAAGAAATCAGCCTCAAGTAGGGAGAAGGTGCAATGCGATAATCGCAGATTGCACATCGCAAAGGGAAGTGTTTACAAAATTGGCCATGGGCAGGATCAGGTTGTGATTGTGATATCGCAATTATATATCGTACAGTGCAAAGTCCCATTATATATGTTACCCCCTAGCTCCACTAATTGTGATATGTCAATGGATCACAGATGTGATACACTTATAGTGTGTGTTTTTAAAACCCATCGGGTCTGCAAGTTCATAGATCCCAGTTTGCAATATGCAGCGGCCCGTTATGGAGAATCACCCTCAGCCTTGGCCGATTGTGATTTGTGAAGTCTTTATCGGATCCGATGGATTATGGATCTCATTTAATAATTGTCGTTGGGTCCGCCTTTTATCGCAGAATGCTTATTATCAAGGATTCAGGTCTTTCCGCTAGTTTAAAGCGTTGATTATCTGTGTTAAAACCGTCAGGTTCAGGAGTATGCGCTGATTTAAAGTCGGGTTGAGGTTAATGAAAAATTGTTTGTGTCAACTATTTTTTAGGTGGATTTTATAAGACTGTAGAAAACATCGCGCGTCATCTGTGAGAATCTCGGTTGTTGAAACCAACAGCCTAAACTTGTCATTTGTTGAAACTACTCGATTTATGAAGGATCCTTCCCACCATAATATAAATTGGGCTATCCGCACAATGAGAGGGGGGGGGGAGCAGTACAAAGCAGCATAGATTTACAGAGTAGAGTAGTGGCACCTGCTCCTTGCAGGTGGCCAAAACCTTACCTCAGAAGTCAAAAGGTTCCGATAAGGTGTCGAAAGCCCTTTTATCAAAATTGGGTGTTTGGATAAGAAATTCTACACGATTTTTCACCAGGAAGTCAGTGGTGTTGTTTGCTTCTAGAGTTGGGCTCTCCATTTGTCATTTATCTTCCAGATTGGAGGTATAAGGGTGTTTATGTAAAATTTTCTTGTACTTCTTCTCTTTTCATGCAATTTAATGAATGAAGGCATCCCCACTATTGAGCAAGGCCCAGAGATGTAGTCCAAATTGGATGAATTTCATAATAAATTCTTTGTGTCTTGATCTCATGCGTGAATGTGTCTCTTTTATCTTCGTTTTATATGCATATGTTCCATGGTTTTTAAGTGCTCTGTTATATGTAATTTAATAACGCATCCATAGAAAAAATCACTGACCCCTCACCAATCCATATTTATCATAATATACTTTGGGATTCCAATTGTTTTGGTCATTTTTATCAAATTCTCCACCGTGTCATCGTCGCTATCTATGAAATCATGTTTGGAACCAAACCTCCCATAATGTCCCTGAAAGCCATGGAAAACCTCAAAAAGGTTTGGAATTGGTTTGATGAAGAGTTTTTTACATATATCAGAGTCTTGGAAAGTTACATGACGCCCCATGTCTTGCCCCTCTACATTCTTGACAAGCCTCTATGCAGGAAAGTAGCTTACTAGACAGTTTTCCATGGGATTACCAAGGCATTAAAAGACATCAATAGGAAATTTTAGCCTCAATTTCCTCTACCTTTTGGTGTTTTATCTCTGGCCAATCATAGTCATGTTGAGAAATATCTATGACCCATTGAAGCATTGGAATTAGCCAGTATATCTGTTAAATTATATGACCCTAATGGAGTAGCAAAACAGGTTGACATAGACTTGGTAGTAGAAAATATATGCATGAGGAACATAAATTTGATGAATTATTTGTTGAATCTTCCTATTATAATACACTATTAAGTAGTGTGGATGAGAAATTATCAGTGAAAGAGTGAGATCATTTTTTCACTTTCAGGAATTGAAGATTGGCTCCCCTACATATAGACTTATTGCAACTTCCCCTACAAAAACAAGCCTCACTTAAGGGTACCAGGTCTTATACTCAACAAGAATCATCATGTCAACTAGTGTTCCCTCCTCAGCTGTAGCAAATAAAACCAACTAGTTATTCAAACCCTGATGGAGAAATTCATACAGTAGATCTGAGGATGGAAAAGGTTTGGGAATAATTTGATCAGTTCCTGAAACAACCTAAGCAAGGGGAACAAGAAAATGTGATCCTAAGAGGAGAAACTACTTCTCAACAACGAAATCTGTAAAGTGATCCCATCATTGTGCAAAAGACCATTCCTGAACAAAAAATATCTGAGAAGACACCAATGGCCACCCAACTTGAGGTAGAGATTATTCCTGATAATCCTAATTTTGAAATCTTCCTCAATATTGAGGAGATTCCTCCAATGGACATATTTTACAGACCAATTGATCTAGGTGCATATTGGTGGCCACCCGCCTATTCCACTTGGACTCCTACCATTGTTTCTTTCAGTTTTTAAGTTTCCTTATTTGTAGCACAATTTACTATCTTTGGCAATTTTTCGAGTCATGAACTTCCCTAGCCATTTTGAGGCCCTAAACGACGTTTTTTGGGAAAACTGAAAGCAACATGGGTCATAACCTCATGTTTCTCTCACAAAATTTGTAGTCCTCAGATAGATATTTATAATTAGGTATTGTGTGCGTCAAACGGAGATCGTATGCGAAATTTATAACCCCAGGAAGTTGATGTACCAATTTACCCAAACGAGGCCCATAGTTTGGCGCTTCATCTCCTAAGGTTAGACTTTTGGATGTTTACAGTTTTACATTATTTCTCAATAACAAATAGGCCTTGGAGCCTCATTGTAACACAGTTCAGAGGCATGTAGCTGCCACATGTCTTCTCAAAGATAAGCTACCATCACTCGAGCTAGTCTTATTTCCATTTTGTTTGTAAGCATATTTCAGTATTTGATATTAATGAAATGAAGTGTTATTTCTACTGCATCTTTTTATTTATTGTTATATATGTAATTTTTTGCGTTCCTGTTTAAATCCAGATCACCAATGAGCAAAGTTGTAGTCAAGAGGTAGAAAGAAAAGGAAAATTGATGAATCTCAGGCTTTAGTCCCGAGAAAATCTTCCCTAGCCACTTCTCTTGAAGTTTTATGGAAAGGATTCTCTGCTACCCCCGTTGAAGAGCTTGGGAAATTAACTTAGTTTATAGGTGCATATGCCTCTACAACCATGGATAAATCAATAGAGGTGCAAGAATTGCTAAGGAAAAAAATGTGAAAAGATTGCCACTGTGAAGTAGGAATTCATGAATGACAAAGAGAAATTATGAACATAGTGCCAAACTTAGTTAAACCAGAAAGTTATCATATTGACATAATAAAAAAAATAGTTCAATAAGCTCAAAATTTAGCATGCATAGGAAATTAAGTTAAAGGATGGATAACTCAGGGAATCACAGCAGAAACTGGAGCAATTGCAGGTCGGGATTACCCATATGGTAAAATTCAAACAAGAGGCCTATGATCTTAATGTTCATCTACAAAAGCAGTAGCAACTTTTTTGTGAGAAGATGAACTTGACTCAGGTGCAATGAAAATTAAGTAATACTTTGACTGATGAGTTGGTGGATATGATAACATATTATGATGAAATCAAACAAGACCTCAATGAACTGTTAAAATGGAAAAAGAATATTGAGGGAAATAAATTTGACTTTCCTAAAATTGATGAAATGCAAAATTCAATTATTTTCAAAGGATGGAAAGCCAAGATTTGTTTGGTTAAGAAACTTAACAATGATGCACGAGAGTTATCAAATTCCATATTCGAATCCATCAACAATTCATTGCTTGAAACAAATCGGACTCTCAATTGTCTAGAAGATTCTTTGCCAAATGTATAGATATTGCTCAAATATTGGCTACAAGAGAGGGTAGACTTTGTTAAGAGATATTTGACCATTAGCTGAGGTTAATCTTGAACTCAATTGGAAATTCTTGGTCAAGCCTCATAGCCATTGGCTAGTTCTAAATGCACTTACTAATACTTCCATCCAAATGATACCACCTTTAAGAGTGTCTATCTTCAGGTGTAAGGTGCACATCAAGCCTCATTCCCCCTCTAGAGTTGGAAGCACTTCTAAATATTCAAAGGTTATGGAAATGAACTATTGGTTCGTCTTCAACTAGTTGAGAGTTATTACAACCATTTAATTTTTATGTTAATTTTTCTATGCTTTAGGTGATCATTTTAGGGAGAGCAATTTCACTCTTTATTGTAAAGAACACTATAAACCCCCCTCTCGAACTCATTGCAAGGGGTCCTGAATTTTGGAGAAAAAAGAAGGCTTTTATTGCACTTTTGTACTCAATTTTTACTTTAATATAATCAAAACCAACTTCAATTCCAGTATGCACAGATTTCCAATAGTACAGGTACTTTTATCTTGTTTGTATGCATTCTATTTTTAAAAGAATTGTTTCAAATATTTAGATATTGTTCATGTATGTGATTTTATTGATTCTAGCATTGTCACTTTTGATGTGTGTGAATTACATTATATAACATACCGTGAGTAACAAAATTGCTTCTTCTTTCATATGTGATAAACTTATAATTAATTTGATTAACTATTTAATCAAATTAATAATTCTTTAATAGATTTTAACAACATTAATTTGTGAGGATTGTTATTGTCATGAAACATCGTGATCTTTCTAGCACATATGATTTGATATACCTAGGTAAAGTAAATAATATTAGTTTAAGTTGTTATATTAGTTTACTTGTCATTTTATCAGTTATTATCACTATCCACTACACTCCCGTACAAAATTAGTTTCACAGGTAACTGGACCCAATTTCACAGATAACTGGACCCAAAATACTAGTTAGAACCACCATGTTCAACGGAAAAGAGTATGATTTTGGGCTCTGACCGGGTGGATTCGCGAATGTTGATGCAATCAGTTTTAACTATCAACAGTATCAAATCAATTTTCATGATTATTGTTACTCATTTACTAAAGCACAATATTGTTAGACCAATAATGTGATCAAGTATAGAGGGTATGGTCAAGTACCTAGATGGAGACAAGTGAATCAAATAAAAAGAATGTTCCAACCATATCAACGGGTATTGAATACCAATGTTGAATGTCACATATGTCACAATGAAGGTCACATTGCTCGAGATTGTGTACTTAATTCTAAATGGTACAACAAAATAATATTTCCTATCAGTGTAGGAAGATAGAGAAAAGATCAAGGAGGATATCTATTAGGTCTAATTCCTCAGATATAGTCCCTTGAGAAAGCTTCTTCAAGATCATAATTTGACATATCAAAACTTGAAGAAGAAATTATAAGGAGAGTATTATTAATTTTAGGATAGATTATTCTTTGTTGTAGATAATTGCATTTTTTAACTTTTCAACATTTTCACATTACATTCACCCCATAACAATATATCATTATTAGCAATTATGTAAAGAGAACAATAACATCAACAATGCATGGAATAGTAAGGAACAACAAACAAAAATCATATACAATAGAGACATTAGGATTTATGTCAAAGACCAGGGGAAAACCCCACAAGGGGGGAAACCCAACCAGATTCTTCTTCTATTCGATATTCATCAAATGTTCTTTTGAGACATAAAGTACATTAAGAATGAGACACAATTTTCAACATCAAGTCCTTCACTAGATATATGAATTCACATCACGGTTCATTGCCTCAAATCAGATTATTGTCAAGTATCATTGCCATCATTTCTGTCATAAACACAATTGTTCGTCAAATATATACTGCAATACACAAAGGTCACTACCATATCACTATCTCTCAAGGTCATTGCCATATCAATAAGTCACTTCCATATAAGTTTGTTACTCTATATCAAGGATCATTTTCATGTTAGGGTTATGTATACATGTGAACATAAAACAAAAGTGAGCCAACATGTATAGATACGAGCCTTAGAAATATTATGAGCCAATGTGATATAGAGTATAGCGATGATGCTCAAATTATGCAATGTCAAGTGAACCATAGATTATATATATTTCAAGCCACTATATACAATATGAATCAGAGAGAAATATATTGTGTGCCATAGATGTGCACCTCAGAAAAAATATGTATGCCAATAAATTGATGCCACCATATCAAATGATTCCACTATATCAAACGATTCCACTATATCAAAAAATGCCAATAAAATGATGCCACATAGTGTATGATGATTCCAAAAAATATACATTTGTGATACACAAAGATTAGTATGAGTATTTGAGAGCCGTTGAATATAGCGTACAAGTCACAAGATGTGAGCCATAAAAACAAAGCAATGAAATTGTAATTATGCCACAGAGTATAGAATCAATGTCGTTGTAATATACACCACAGAGATATAGAATTGGTGCCACTATAATACACAACACAAATATATAGAAGTGATGCCACTATTATGCACCACTGAGTATAGAAGCGATGCCACACAAAAATATAGCGATCACTGTAGAGAACAATGCCACAATACAAAGTATAGCAATCACTGTAGAGAATGATGCCACTAAGTATAAAGGAGAGCCGCCATATAAAATTTGAGCCCCACTGTAAAGAAAATGATGCCACAAAGCCACTATAATGCAGGCCTCAGATCGAGCCACAGGTTATCACTATAATTTCAAGCCTTAGAGCGAGCCATAGATCATGAGGTATGCGAGACTTAGAGAAATGTGAATCATTGAGAGCCACAGTCATAAGAAATGTGAGCCACACTGGAATGTGAATTTAAACATATGAAATTCATCACAGATAATCAAGTGTGAGTCACTATTGATTTAATACGAGCCTTAGATAAATATATTCTAACCGCCTTAGATAATTAGAGTGAGTTGCCTCAAAAATGTGAGTTCAATTGTATAAAATAGAGAAATATTAATTCCAATTTATAGTTTGTGCCACCTATTAAGGGGCACATCCCTTGGGAAATACGACATGAAATGTTGAGAGTATGAATTGCAAATATTGGAGGGAAATTCTTAAATTCAAATTTACTCAAAATAATATTAAATATATTTTCCACGTGCCTTTAATGATTGCTTTCCCATTTGATATGTTTCAAATTAATAATAATAATTCTTTATCAATTTGAATTCACCTTTGGGGCATGATGGGATTATTTTAGGGTATGAGGGATTCTCATGGGAAATTCATCCCATAACTGCCCTAAATTTCAACACTACCTCTCAACTAGGAAGGAGTTTCCATTTACATCAAAAGTCTCATATTGGATGTACATGCCTATTTCATCATGTCTCATCTTGTCTCATATCATCTCATCTCGTCTCATAGAATAATAATAATCCACAACCGATGGCAAGAGAGATCGATTAGATCCTCCAAACCCTACAAGTCTCCAGGTCAAGTTCCACCACCTTCATCTTAGCTGAGCAATGATGTCTTGATATAAAGAAGAAGAACCATCATAGGGTAGATAAATATACCACCATATCCAATTAAAATATGCAGGATACCACTTACCATGAGAGGTAAGGATCACAACTATCATATTGTATGTTGATCTTCCCACCTTGACCCTTAAGAATCAAGTGGTAGAACACCTACATCCTTTAACTTGGGGAGGATACCCAACTTACCAGTGGTAAGGATCAAACACACCCAAATATCTCCTCACCCATTGGCTGGATGGGTGGCAATCCCAACAAGCCCAACTTGTGGGTAGGATGAATACTTGGGCATACTCGATAATAGGGGAGATATCACTTACCATAGGTAAGGATCAAACACATATTACTGTGCAAACAAGCAAGATACTACTTACCATGAGAGGTAAGGATCACAACTATCCTATTGTCCATGAGTTCCCCAAACCCCAGTATCTCTCTACCTCCATTCCCACCATGGGAGCTCAGATAGGAGGGAAGAGCATAGCTCAGTGTTCTCAATCAATCATGATGTCTTCCCAGAAGCATCACATCCACCAGTCAAATTTTCTCTCTGAAGCATATGAATGTCTTGGAGATAATTTCAACAATTTTCTCATCTACTAAAGCCTCACAACTTCAATTCCATAACAAATCATCATTGGAGCCGTATTTATCCCTTTGTGCTAGAGAATCATTTCTCCCTTTATGTTGGAGCCTTACTTCTCCTCTCTGCACCATATCCTGGATATAGCTATATATAATCTCAATTTGATTTGACCTATCATAGGACACAAGATTCTCCAAAAGTCAAATCCCACTCAAATTGTCACAATATGTCACAGTCGTGTCCAACACATGCTCAAACAACTCTCCAAAGATCTTTCTCAACCACACTGCCTCATGGCTAGCCATGCTAGCAACAATTTACTCTGCCTTTGCTATACTCAAAGCAACAACAAAAAAAAAAATCCAACTCATCGAAGAAATCATTGCATATACAAGTTAAAACAACACCCAAATGTGATATTTCTATCAACAACATTTCCAATCCATCAACATCGGTGTATCCATTAAGTCTGGCATTGTATCTCAATCCATGATTAAAATTTATCTCAACCTACATTTGGAAGTAATCCAATATATATGTACAGGCTCTATTTAGCACAAAATACATAATGCAAAGCAAGGATCCATCTAATTGTTTGCTCATCATGGGATCCATCAAATTTGAATCTGAAGAGGAATCTCTCTCAAAATATGTCATGTCAAGTTTTTGATAGCATACTTGTTAGGTCCCTATAATACTAGTGATTACCCCATTACTATTGTAGTTGTATCCCTTATTAATATTGTTGTGCCCCTACTGTTCCCATATTGTTATTACGGTGCCCCATAGAATCCCTCTATTGTTATTTTTGTGGCTTTATATTATTATTGCTAGGTCGGCTGGGTTATATTGTGACTCCTTAGACTCCTATATATAGAAATGAGGTTTTGTCATTTGAATCATCGAAGAATTTTTCATTTGTGTAATGTAAAGGAGGTTGTCCCCTTGAAGAGGTTGAATTCTAAGGCGTTCAACTATCTTTTCTTTATTTTTGTGAGCTGGTTTCTTAACATTTGGTATCAGAGCTTTGGATTCTAGGGTTTCGCTGCTCCAAATAGGTTATCGTGGAATTTTCGCTATAACTTTTTTCTGTGACGTTTCAGAAGCTAAAAAAAAACCCATTTGAGAGGAATTCGCACTAAACCTCGGGTCTTAATTTCAGAGATTTTTGCACTACATTGGTGGAGATATGATCTGAGGCAGTTGGTCTTTTTGTAGACTCCTGAATTACATTCCAAACAGGTGACCTGGGGAAAATCGTCATAACTTTCTCTCTGAGCATCGGATTAAAATTTTGTAAGAAGTTGCAGAAAGAGGATGGACTTTAGTTTCTTGTATATATTTTTTAGAGCCAAAGGTCGAAACAGTGAGTCGTGGCACGTCGTACAAGTTCGCTCTACTAAACTAGTCTATAATCAGGTCACTGTGGGAGAATTGGCATAATTCTTCCCTAGAGAATCCAATTTGGATCAAACTTGTGGCATTGGAAAGAGGATGCAGAGGGCTACCGCAAGTCACAATTTCAGAACTGGATGATCCAAAATTACAGAGATACATCAGATTCAATATCAAGCTCCTATAAAGTGAAAAAAGGTGTGTAGGTTTTTTCAAATTTTTTAATAAGCTTGGTTTGAAAAATTAGTTTGAAGGAATTCAAAGGGCATAGTAAATCATTATTATCAGTAATTGATGCCCCGAGTAAGGAAAATGGAAACACCTAGTAAAAAACCTAAAAGCTCTAGCATGACTCATGAAGAAGAAGAAGAAATCCAACATGATATATCAAAATTACGAGACCAAGTGCAACAAGTGTCACTTGCACAAAAAGCAACAGAATCTAAGATGGATGGTTTAAAGAAAGATGTAGAATCTAAGATGGATGGTTTAAAGAAAGGCGTAGAAGCTAAGATGGATTGTTTAAAGAAAGGCATAGAAATTAAGATGAATGACATGGAAGCTAAGATGGACGATTTGAAGACAGACATGGAAGATTTGAAGACATATTTGACAAAGTTTCTACAAGAAATGCTAATTAATGGTGAAAGGGTAGTAAAGGAAACTCATGATGAGAACAAAAGAAATGTTAATCATGATTTCATAGACTCTAATGTTGGACCGAAGACCCACCATATTCCAAAAATCGATATGAGTAAGTTTGATGGCAAGGATCCTGCAACATGGATATTACAAATGGAGCAATTTTTCGATCTCAATAATGTGCA
>APFE030744336.1:0-20778 GCA_000404065.3 Pinus taeda
TGTACTGGTGCAGTCCTTTACCAGTACGCAGGTTGCAACCTGCAGAGAGCTACAACTCTCTCTCATTTTCCAGCTCTCCTGGAAGGGAGCTACAACCCCCTTAGCTCTTGCACTAGCCAAGATACTAGTACGTAGGTGCTGGCCTACAGAAGGCTACAACCTTCTCTTTCTTCCAGGGACCACGTTTCATCAATTTTCAGACTGGATCCATGAGTACAAAACAATCACTGTTGCAATACAATCATCCACTTATACTTGCATCATAAATCTCTAAATCACCCAATACTGAATCACTGAAACCCTGTCATCAAGAACACAGAACGCAAACCAGAGCCCAGAACTCTGCAACAACCAGTAGAATCAACAGTAACCTGAAATACCCAATCTCATAATGCATACGCTACTTTACTATACCAGAACCGCGTGTATATGCGCTTTCACCTCATTAAACCCGCGTACAGATCTAAAGATAATTACTTGTGCCTTCGCTGATATATCAACCCAATCCAAGTAGCACAAACCGATAACCAACAATACTAGATCTTCGCACCTCATCAGATATTCATTCCTTGCTCACTCTTGCACACCTTCTTGGCCTATTGATCTTCTCCTTGTATAGGTTAGGCTTCTCTCAATACCATGGTCCAAAACCATGTAGAAACAATACCATGAACCCAATACTTGGGGTCGTTACTTTGGACCAAATACTATGGACCAAATACCACGGACCAAAACCATGATTTCCAACATGTACGCGCCTTTACTCTTATTAACCCGCGAGTATACGCGTACGCCGCGTCTGCTTCGCTAACCCACGTATATATGCCCTTTCTTCACGGTCAACCTGCGTATGTCTCTCTATTTACTTGCTGCACTGTGATCTGTCCTCTGAGTGAGTTGCCATCACCTGTATCATTCCTCTGAGTGAGTTGCCATCAAGGACAACACCTGAATCATAATGCCAACAATTTCATGAGCAAGCCCTCTATTTCCCAGTAGTCCGCTCAGTTCAGAAACTTCACACAGGTGATTAGCAGGCCAGCCTCCCAACATCGGTGTGGTTTTTCCCGAAAGCAGCTCCCGACATCCCGCTACTAGTTCACTCTAGGAATTGTGCAGTTTTTGTTGCCAAGTTCTCGGCAGCCTATTACCAGTTCCCTCCAAGAATTGTGTGGTTTTTGCTGCCAGGCTCCCACTGCTTGCTCCTTCTAGAAATTGCACAGATTTTGTCTACCCATCCTTCCTTCAACCCAAACTGATCCTCCCAAAAATTACACCGATTTTTCCTCTAGTCGAGTTAGACCCCGCAAACAGTCACAGTCGATCCGGATTGCCTGTCACCATCTCCCAGTGACTTCTGCACAGTTTTCACCAATAGTGCCCAGAGCCTCCATCCCAGCTCGAAGATTGCCTTGTGAAGTTTCGTAACCTTGTCTTCTCTCCCAGTCACCTACATCCAAAATGATCATGCACCATGGTAGACTAGGAGGTTTATGGATTTGATGTCATCTCGTCATGAGTGACTGCAGATATAGGCACACAAACAAACATGGCGAGACGAAGGATGGGATGAAAAAGGGGAGTACATGCAAGAGGACCTGTTTGCAAACAAACAAACAAACGATGCATGCAAAGAGATGTGCTCGCGAACGGATGGTCATGCAAAGATGTGTTTACGGATGGACGGAAAAACATGAAAAGATGTGTTCAAGGATGGACAGAGGGGCGAACATGCACTTTTCATGAATGGATGAACCTATCAAGAATGCCAACATATCAGCAAGGATCAACATGTGAATGCAACATCAAGAGGACCCAATGACCATTGAAGACTCCGCGCACCTTGCCATGTGGAGGTGAAGCTATGACACACCATGAGGACATCCATCACCCAGCAACACTACAGCTCGACATGCACACCAGCAGCACCATGAATGTACCAGCATTTTCATGTCGATTCTTCTCATGAGTCATGTCATCCACATATCTACTGTGGGCCATACTGTCAATCAATGTAATGTAACGTGGAAGTCCAAGAGACCCACTTGTCATATGAAGAGTCATGTAAAGTAAAGGTCATGGAATTCAAAGAGTCATGAGTGAAGTTGAGCAACCACAAGGGTCAATTTCACCCTTGGCTACAGATACCCCCTCATTTGTACATGCAAAGGAATTTTCACCTTGGCTCCTCCCACATAGCCTTCAGAGTCTGTAATCTTTTCTTTGAGGAGTAAATTGTAGCTCCAACGCCCCACCCATGAGGTTAGTGATGTATGGTGTATCGATGTGTCTTGGAACTTACTCTTAATTCAGAAGCCTACTAACAAGCCAACATGTTTTCACACGTGTTGTAACTGTTTGTAAGATTCATCTTGAACACTTGTAATGCATGTTGCCTTAACCTGTGTTTAACACTTGGATTCATTCAACTATTCTCATACATATATATTAATCAAAATGTGTTGTATATGTTGTTAATGTTGTCTTACCTCGGGTTGGTCACCTCTCGGACATGAGACAAAACCTTTCACGTAAACTTGCTATAACGACCATCGCACTCGCGCAGATCTCCCGTTGAGTGTTGTACGTGCTATCTTCCCTTATGTGTTGTGACTGTTGCATCTGTGTGGATTCATCCTCTAGAAGTTGTGCATGTACTATTGCATTGTGTGTTTCTAACAGAGTTGGGTTTCCTCCCATCTGACTTGGGACTCACTCCCACCCTTCCTCTCTCTGGTGAAAGAACCTTGACACAAGTAACACTATTAATCACCAAGCATGTGAACCTAACTACTCGAAGACAAAGCATACCACTATCATGTGCTGACAAGCAAGATCTAAAGAACACATTTAAGATAATGGCAACTAGGCCATCATATCGGATGGGACTCCCACACCAAACGGTGTGAGGTCTAGTTGGGACTTCATACTAGGGCAATCTCCTAAATGTTGGCGGGTCCAACACCATCAACATTTCTGGTGCTAGAAGGAGGGTCACCAGTTGTTTATGGCTGAACATCCTCTCACACTCACTCATCAACCATCTGATCAAGGAATTAACTCGCACTCTCCCGCACCTATGTGCAACTCTGCAGTTGGTTACTTCTCACCTCCCAGGACTGAACATGAAATTCCATATCATCACCTTTGCTCTATCTGTCCCATCACCCACCAACTCGTGAAAGCAGTTGGACTGATCCCAAGAATACAACATCTTCCATACACATTAAGGAAGCCAAAAACCACTCCAAGAGGGGTTGTTGTATCATCAGTGGAAGAAGCATTTCTTGCCACACTTGAAGGTCTGGTAGAAGCTGTTGAAGACGGAGAGGAGCCTCAAATCTTCCGACAGGGAGAAAGAGACACCCTCATAATCTTGGGATCAGACTCTGGTACAGGAGACAGAGGAGAAGACAGTGGAGGAGGCGGAGGCGGAGATGAACCAACAGACTCAGACCTGGAACCGTCAGATTCTGAAGAAGAGGAGGAGGACGAAGAAGAAGAAGAGATGGTTGACCAAAATCTAGAATGGATGACTCAAGGACCATTGGCTCTCCTAGGTGCTTTGCAAAAGATGCCAAAGTGGGCGGAGATAATGAACATCAAGTTCAACCTTAACAATAGAGTGAAGGCAGAAGACCATTTGGACAACTTCTACCTACAGTTGTATACCCTTGAGGTAGGATACGACAACATAGCATGTATATTGTTTCCATGTACCTTGGACGGTCGCGTAGCTGCATGGTATCACCGCCTTCTGGATAACTCCATACAAAACTGGGGTACATTCAAACACACGTTTCTTGAAAAAATTGTTGATGACAAGACCCCATCCATGTTACTCAAAGAATTGTGAATCCTGGAGATGGAGGGGAAAGAAAAGGTAAAAGACTTCAATCAAAGGTTTACGCACATATTGAACAAGTTTGCAGCAGACACAAAACCTCATGACTCCATCACTCTTGATTACTACACATCCGCATTGTTGACCAACATTGCGTAGTTCATCAAGCGACCTACAAAACCAACATTACTGGAAAAATGTGAAGAGGCTATTGTTGTTGAGAAAGACCTTCACACAATTGGAGTCATCAAGGATGATGAACTAGCAAAGGATCCAGAGATGTGAGTAGGAAGTCCCAGGCGATGGTGAGTAAAGGTAGAGACAAGGAAACAAATGATATTGAAACCCTCACTCGCCTTGTCAAGAAATTGACAAAAAAAGTGTTTGAGATTAAACAACGGAAAATGGACACATGTGCAAGAAACCATCTGCCCAGACAAAGACAAGGAAGCATGTCATTAGGCAGCAATGTATCCCTACAAAAACTGTGCAGAGCTCTGTGTTCACCTCGATCTGTGCACAAATCCTTAATTTTGTTCATTTCATGAAGATGGTCACCCAGAGAATTCTTGTTGAAATTGGAAGCAAGTCGCAGGCTCTATATGCAGTCACACATTTGATGTAGAAAATAGTATGCAGGAACATTCGAGAGATACAGATAATGATGAAGATGTTGCACCTGATGAGGCATCAAGTTCTAGGCATGTGGTAAACATGTATCAGTGCTCGCAAGTAGCGCTGAAGACGAACACTGAGAAACAACCCGAAAAGAAAAATGACCATTACAATCTCAGGAGTAAAGGGGCTCCCCTTGTAGTTGGGGAAGCATAAGAAAAGATGAGACTACTGATGAGGAAGGTTGATCCAGTAGCCCTCCCAAAGCAGAAAACACAAAAAAATCCTTTGAAGACAATCACGGACAATAGTACATCCATGAGCAGCAAACTGCAGAATACTCTGTTGGACAACACGAAAATTAGTATTACCTTGGACACCTCGGTAAGTCTCCCCCCTCTTGATTACAACATTATGGATGAAATGAAGAAAAGTCACATGAAAATCAATTTGTTTGAGTTAGCTAAGATCCATAGTCAGCGGGACATCCTCCTGTGCACACTAGGACAGACAGCAATGGACAACACAGCCTCCACCAACAAGGGAGCAAGCACACCTCCCAAATCAATTTCAATTATGCCAAACACACTCCAGATGGAAGAAGAAAACTCAAGTTACCCTCCATTCCTGCTCTCATTTGAAATTTTCAATGGTAATGTTCACAACTGCTTGGTTGATTCTCACGCAGCAACCAACATCATGCCACTCTCCATTTCCAAAAAGATCAATGCACAATGGAGCAAGACATCTGTGAAAATCATCCAAATTGATCGAACATTTGTACTAGCCATTGGTGAACTTCGAGATGTGATCATCTGACTATCTCCTGACAGTCGAGTTCACCAGTGCATCAGCATTGTTGTTCTGGACATACCGGAAGAATATGGCTTACTACTTAGCAAGGACTAGTCCAGCAAGCTGAACATATATTTTTCTACGGACTAGTCGAACATGTGGCTTCCATACAAGGGTAAAAACAATCAAATCTGTGTGTTATCTGAGAGGTATATGAGGTACAATGTCACTCCCATTAATGGCGAAAATGACCCGTTGGCCTTCGCAAAATTCATGTTTGGCAACTGCCTCCTGGAAACAGCGCTAGGGTGTTTTCCTACATGGCTAGCTACAACCCCACCATACACACATTTAGGTCTCCTTCCTTCCAAAATTGATGTGAATGAAGCATGTACAGTACATTGTACCAATAGTAGTAGTAGCAATAGAAACAATAGTAGCAGTAGTGAAAACACGTTGAACAGTCCGTGTATAGGCAAGTAGTGGACCATGTATTTCGATAGATCAAAGACACAGGATGGCTCAAGATCTGGGTGTGTCTTGATCGACCCAAACTACAAGAAAAATCTAATTTCAATTCACTTGGAGTTCGAGTGCATGAACAATGTTTTTGAATACAAAGCACTCAAGTTGGGCTTGCAGAAACCCATCAGCCTCAATGTGGTCATGCTCAAAGTGGTAGGTGATTCTGAGATAGTGCTACAGCAAGTACATAACACCATTCATTGTTTATCACCGCATCTCAAAAGTTACTAGTAAGCAGTATGGCGACTGATCTCTAAATTCCAAGCATTTAGCATCATTGTTGTACCATGTACAGGTAATGAAACTGCTAATGTTATGGCAAACACAACCTCTAGGATGTCACCAATTAGGGATAGATTTACTATTGAAATTTTGTATACACTATCTATCCTGGATAACCTAACTAAATTACACGTTTTTGATGATGATCAATAGATACTACATTTCATGGCCAACACTGACACCTTCAAGGATGCATCAATAGATGAAGACGAGCATGAGCGATCTCTACAAGAAGAATCTAGTAGCAAGAAAGCCCACCTCATCCAGAAGGGAGCAGCATGATTGGAAAAGCTTTATGACTTTCAAGAATGCTTTCAGGGGCTGAGGAACAGCAAAACCTACAGTTCCACCATGATGCACAAGCTGATTAACTTGGGAACAAAACAAGATCTGAGGTCCATCAATCTCGGTACATGTTGCATGCATTAAGAATGGCAAGCCTTTGTCTGCTTGTTCAAACAATATCAAGATGTGTTTTCTCATGGACGTACGATGATTTGAAAACTTATGACACACGAATAATCCAACACATCATTCTAATCAAAGAAGGGGTCAAGCCATATCAATAGAAGCTGAGGAAAGTACATCTGCCACTTGAACCCCTCATACATAAAGAGCTCACCAAGTTGTTGGATGCACAGATCATATACAAAGTTTTTCATGCTACTTCAGTTTCAAACCTTGTTCTTTTATGCAAGAAGTCCGAGGAAGTCCGCCTATGTGTTGATTTCCGAAATTTAAACCGCACCTCAGACAAAGACAACTACCCCGAGCCGTCTATGGACCACATTCTGCAAACAGTATCTAGTGGACAGATGTTTTCCTTACTCGACGGTTTTTCGCGATACAATCAGGTTCTAGTGGCAGAACCTCACAGACTAAAGACTACCTTCCGTACCAAGTGGGGTACCTTCGCATACAGGCGAATGCCATTTGGGATTTTGAATGCAGGCACAACCTTTCATCGTGCCGTGAACATCACTTTTCGTGGACTCATCGAACAAAGCGTAATGGTATACCTCGATGATGTGACTGTGTTCTCAAGGAAACATGAGGACCACATATAACATCTGAAGAAAATTTTTGAGCGATGCCGGAAATACAAGATTTCCATGAATCCCAAAAGAGTGTATTCACAGTGTCTGAGGGGAACCTTCTTGGACACATTGTTTCCAAAAGCGAGATCAAGGTTGATCCGGACTGGGTCCAGACTATTACACAGATCCCTCACCTAGCCAACAAGAATGCCATGTCATCCTTCTTGGGTAAGATAAACTTCCTCCGAAAGTTCATATTGGATTATGCGTAGATAATTAAACCCATGCAGGACATGATCAAGAAGGATGCAGTCTATAGTTGGGGCAAGAGGGAGAAGTACACATTCACCCATATCAAGTGATCCAGGCGGCTCTAGAGACACACAGGACAAAGAGGGCTTATGAAAGCTAAAAAATCAAATTGTTCTGATTATGCCCGAACTAGGTTCATGTTAAAGATCTCGTCATCGTGATGGCGGTGGTGTGAATGGTTCGTCAATCCGAGTTCGGATGAGGAAGTTAGAAGGAGTCAAAGTTTGGTTGAATTTTACTGACTGGGCAGGTTAAGGGAGACGCAATTTGGACATTTTCCAGCGAACGACATCCGGCCAACTCCAGCCAGATTCTGGGTGAAATTTTTGCCTCGTTAAATCCGAATAGTTAAAGGTGTCTTTATATTACATAAAAATTAAAAAAATTAATATAAAAAGGAGGTGGTGGGCCATCACCCCCACCACCCCACACCTCACCTTACATACCATATACTAAACATATTAAGGGGAGGCTGGCAGGTACCGTGCCCATGCCAGCCACATGGGCTGGCCCGCCACCACGCGGTGGCCTCATACAACGCACCATGTAATACGGAATAACAACGTACACCAATTACAACGGCCCTCCATACCATTATAACATTAAAATGTGCCATGGTTACGGAGATATGGGGGTGGCCTGCCCAATGCGGACCCAACCCCCCCACTTAGGTTCATTCCATTAAATCCAAACTATAATACGTTTAAAAAAAGGAGGGGCAAAATTTGATCCCCCGACCCCTCCTCAACTATTTTTCCCTATTTACCATTGTAGGAAACTGTTTCATTGGGTAATCCGCTTGAAATTTTTTTATAAGAACCCAATTTTCTCAGTACACGGGGGCAGATAGAGGAAGCAGGAGCGGGCATAGATTTCGAGATAGAGGAGGCAAAATATTCTTTTATGCCCAAAGATTCTCCAGGGAGGTAAAAAATTATTTTGTCAGAATATAACCAAGTTTATAGTCAGTTTTCTCAGATTTTCACAGGGAACGCTATGGCGAGGTTGGATTCGCCTTTTGAGCAGCAGAGTTTTAGATTCCCAGTGGAGGATAATCTTTGAGGAATCTTGAAGGAATCTTCCAGATTCCTTGGAGGCTGAAATTCACTAGAGTCAGAATGCAACCAACTTCATACTCGTTTTTCTCATAATTCCGCATGGAACCTGATGGCACAGTCGAAATTTTGATCTGAGCAGAAGATTTGCAGAGGAAATGGAGGAGGGAATCTTTGAGGAATCGAGGGGGAATCTAAAAGATTCCTTGAGCCCCAGAGTCTCAATTTCTCAAAATTCAAAAATCGGACTGTCAATTTTGCACTATTCAACGTGAAAAATCTGATGTTGCTTTCATATTTTTCATTTTCTCATTCTATTTTTTGACCACTTTTCTTAGTGGAGTGCAGGTGTTAGCATTCATGAGTGAATAGTCATTTCCATACAATTCGATGTTGTGAGATCGATGGCACGAACAACTTCAGCAGTTTGGCATCCGCTTATTCAGATGGCCCTTGGATGTGAGGTATATGCAGTATGTTCATGTACTTATTTTGCTATGCATTGTGCTGCACAAATCCATGTTGATGCTTGATGTGGGATCTTGTTTCTTACTCATTTTCATGATTCCTGCTTGATGTGATGCATAATCATCTGTGTGATGTACTTGTTGTCATGATTCGTCATATTGTGTTTTGAGATCCCTTTGTTGTATGTTGATGGGATACTCATGTTTTCGTCATGTATGTTTGCATTGAGATCCCTTTTATGCCATGTCGGCAGGATGCTCATTATCATCATGCATGAGTTTGTGTCATACTGATAGGATTCTTTTAACTGAGAGTTTCTGTAGTGGAACATCTCTTAGAGCCACTCCTGTGTGAGGGCATTTTCCTTGTATGATAATGACATCACCTCTATGTACATCATCACTATTGACAACACTTAATGCAATGGCCTACACCATCTTGAGACTGGGGCCTAGAGACGTAGTCCCTCCTAGACAAACTTCTTTATCAATGGCTTATGTTTTCATGTGTTGATGATTGTCATCTTCCTCTTCTTTACAGCATGCACATGTATTCATTTATGTTCTTTTAAAAATGCAATCTAACACATCACGAAAGTAAAAGGTCTTGGAAGGGCCCTTTGTCACACCCAGACCTGGATCATCAAGTATACCATTGCAAAAGTGCCTGCACTCTACAGCCCAAACTTCCAAAAGGATTTCCTGCTATACACCTTCGTCTCCAATAATTTGCTTGTTGTAGTACTCACTCAGAAGGATGAGATGAACGATCAATGTCCCATCTCCTTCATGAGCACAAGCATTCAGGGACCTAAACTAAACTACCTCGCCATTGACAAACAAGCATATGCAATTTACAAGGCAATGAAACACTTCAGGCCCTACTTGCTAAGGAACCACTGCATATTCTACGTCCCTCACCCAGTAGTCTGAACACTGCTTGTACAAAAAGAACTAGGTGAATGACGTGCAAACTGGATGATAGGCTTGTGAGAATATGATCTTGACATCAAGCCAGTTCACACGGTCAGAGGACATGGGCTCTGTAGACTTGCAGTTGAAGCAGTACACACAACAGAGGAGGAAGAAGAGCTCGTCAATTGGGATCAAGAAGTTGAAATGTATGATGTAGTGTGAGCAACACCCATTGAAGACAAGACCTCTTGGTACGCAGATGTGTGCCAGTACCTTGAGCACGACATTGTACACTCTCACTTTTCCATTAGACAGAAGAGGGATTTGCGCCTAAAACATTTAGCTTATCAGTTGATGCACGAAGTGCTTTACAGGGAGCACAACAGTGAAGTTTTTCTCAAGTTCCTGGAGGCACATGAATCAGAGAAGGTACTACAAGATCTGCATGATGAACCCATCGAGGGTCACTTTGTGGGAAACACCATTGCACACAAATTTATGCGAGTCAGTTTCTACTAACTCACATTATTCAAGGATGCACATGCTTATGCCCACAAGTGCTTGGTCTGTCAGCGATGCGCCAGAAAAACACGAAAGTTAGCAGCCCCACTGCACCCTGTTGAAGTGACCGAACCGTTCCAACATTGGGGGTCTAGACATCATTGGGGAAATTTTCCCACATTCGTCAAAACAACACCCCTACATTTTGACTACAACTGATTACTTCACGCGGTGGACATAAGCAGTTCCGCTCAAACAAGTGAACGATCAAGAGGTCATCAGCCTCCTCCAACACAACATCATCTCATGCTTTTGTGTTCTGGTATCACTTGTTTTTGATAATGAAACGTACTTTTCGTCTTTGAAAATTTATGATTTTTCATTACAAAATGGTATTGTGTTGAAACACTCATCTAACTAATACCCATAGGGAAATGGTCTCTCAGAATCTACGAACAAAAACCTTATCCGCATAATCAAAAAGATTGTTTACTCTGAGCAGCACAACTGGAATTCTACCCTAACAAATGCATTATGGGATGACTACATAACACCCAAACCCTCTCTGAATACCTCACCGTACTTCTTGGTCTATGGTAAAGAGGCCATCCTACCACCCAATATCTACTTGCCCGCACTTCAGCTATCCCAAGAAGCCCAAGGCAAGCCTTGCAAGCTAGTTCAACATAGGATGGATACACTCCACAAGATTTAGGAAGAAAGGATGAAAGAAAATGAAAAATTTACACTCCACCACAACCGTATCAAGAGATGGTTCGATAAGAAGTCTGTAGGGAAAGCTAACTTCGGTGTTGGTGACTTGGCCATGAATTGGGATAAATCCCATGAAGACAAAGGTAAGCATATGAAGTTCTAGTCCCTATGGATTGGTCTGTACACAATCCATGAGAAGCTTGATCCACACACGTACCATCTGTAATCATTTGACAGGAATATTGACAATGGCCAAGATCTCAAACACTATTTTCAATAGGTCAGGCCGCGCCCCGCGCCATGTACATAGTCTGCTTACTGCTTTTTGTTTTCGTTTTGTTTTCTTTGCTTACTATTTTTATTTTCATTTTGTTTGGTTTGCTTGATACCTTACTATTTCTGTTTCCATAAATAAGTGTTGCCATCTACTGAATTCTGGCTTTTGAATGAGTATGTCGTTGAGATATGAAGAGCCATGTGACACTACAACACTTGGCCAATCTTTTGTTCATCTTCTCTGTGCTTGGTTATCACCTTAGGACGATGAAGTCTTAACGAAAAATACGAGCCATCTACAAGGGGAGCTTTGGTCCAACCATGAACCTATGTCCACACTGGGAAGCCCCATGCATGTACTTAGCCTTCTTCTATATGTGTTCAAGCTCATCCAACTAGTAGAAACGGAGAAGGGGAAAATCTAAACGAGCAAACCTATGTGAGAGGTCTTACATGCTTCTATGAAGGAACAACCTCTTCTACTCTCAATAAGTCGAGATCCCTCTTCTACCCCAAAAATAAATAAGTGCCTATGCACAATCCTCTTAAAAAATACAAAGGCCAAAGAAGAGAAAGGCTTCCTGTGCAGAGAGGTGAAGCATGAAACTCCACAAAGGTATTGAACAAGTTTGCTGGAAGTGGAGAAATGCATGTGTTCCTGCGTGAATCCGTTGGGGTACTGTCCAGGCCTACTGGCAGTGGAGCAACACTAGAGATGAAAACTTATACTCTGAAAATATTCAACTCGCGAGCCAAACTACCCTTCCCATTTTCAAAACACTGTGATCAAGTTGAACTTTTGTTGTGTTTGACTAAGTTGGAAAAAGGCGAAGCATGTCTGTCCATGGGGTAAGTGGGGAAGCTGAAGTAACCCACACAATGATTCAATACTCCCCGAAATACCAAGGCCCTGTGTTGTCAATGAACCAAAACAAAGAAGTGGGCATTCTACCACTATGTCACCAAGTGTTGTAGCGGCTGCAACACCATCCAAAATTTCGGCCTGCATCCAATTTCAGAGCCTCCTTTGACAATTTTACTTGATGTTTTCACACACTTGGGTTCACCCCGTGAGCTCATGTGAGTCTTTGCACCCACCTTTCTTAACCGTTCAACGGGCAGCTTTTGTATGTTGGTACCAATGTCTCACTTGCGACCATGTTCTGGTCATACACAAGGTCTCCGCTTCGTGTGTACATGGTTTTCTCGCTATGTAAACATTCGTCACGCTCACACATGGAGTCGTATACACTGTCGCGCAAGCGTCATCACAGTCATCCAACTATCAATCACAAGCATCATGCTTGTTGAATTGCACCATCGGTCAGTCATGTTGAGCATGTGTGTCTAGATGGTTTGAGTTGTCTCGTCATTAAGTCATGTAAGTGTGTGTCTACAAGTTCGCATATGCACCTTTCCACTTGCTCACAAACTTAGTCGTTTTGCTAAAGTTCTAACGAACAGATCACCATCTAACAGCGGGACCTTCACCCTGCCATCGACTAGATCAACTGTCACCCAGACCAGCACAGAAGCACCCAATAAGTCATTTCAAATTGTGTTTCCCACAAGCTGATCAATCAACCCTCCTGCTGGTCAACCGAAGAGTTTGAATTGACAGTCACCCCAGGACTAAATCCCCTCAAAAATTGTGCAGAGGCTACAAACCATGCCCGCTCCACTGACTGAGAAAATTGTGCAGACAAGTCGGACAACACCCAGTGCCCATCCCTATCTCCCTCATAAAATTGTGCAGTTTTTCCAGCTAGCCCACTAGTGAGCCAGCTAGTTGCTCACCTGGAAAACTGCAAAGATTTCATGAGAAATCCCTCTGCTACCCAGCAGTCCGCTCAGCTCAGAAACTGTGCAAAGGTGATCAGCAGGCCATTCTCCCAGCATCAGCACAAGTTTTCCTACTAACAGCCCGCTGTCAGTTCCCTCTAGTAATTTCACGGTTTTGGCTGCCAAGCTCCCGAAAACCTACTACCAGTTCCCTCCAGGAATTCCGTAGTTTTCGTTGCCAAGCTTTCACTGCCCACTCCTTCCAGAAATTGCATAGATTTTGTCTGCCCAGCCTTCCCGCAACTCGAACTGCTCCTCCCAAAAATTGTGCATATTTGTCCTCCAGACGAGCCAGACCCCGCAAATAGTCACTGTTGATCCAGATTGACCGTCACCATCTCCTAGTGACTTTTGTGAAGTTTTCACCAGTAGTGCTCGGAGTCTCCATCCCAGCTCGAAGCTTTCCTTGCAAAGTTTCATAACCTTGTCTTCTCTTCCAGTCACCTGCATCCGAAATGATCATGCATCATGGTAGGCTACTGGTTTATGGATTTTATGTCGTCTCGTCATGAGTGACTACAGATACATGTACACAAACAAACATGGCGCGACGACGGATGGGATGAACAAGGGGAGTACATGCAAGAGGACCTGTTCGCGAACGAATGAGAAAACAATGCATGCAAAGAGATGTTCTCGCGAATGGACGATCATGCAAAGATGTGTTCACAGATGGATGGAAAAACATGTGAAGATGTCTTCGTGGATAGACGGGCGGATGGACGAACATGCACTTTTCATTAACAGACGAACCTGTCAAGCATGCCAACATACAAGCAAGAAGTAACGTGCAAATGCAACATCAAGTGAACCCAACGACCATCGAAGACTCTGTGCACGTTGCCATGCAAAGGTGAAGCTGCAACACACCATGTGGACATCCATCACCCAGAAACACTGTAGCTCAAGATGCACACCAGCAACACCACGAATGTACCATCACTGTCATGTCGAGTCTTGTCATGAGTCATGTCGTCCACATATCTACTATGGGCCATAATGTCAATCAATGTAATGTAATGTGAATGAAGAGTCATGTAAAGTTGAAAGGTCATGGAATTCAAACAGTCATGAGGGAAGTCGAACAGCCACAAGGGTCAATTTCACTCTTTGCTATAAATAATCCCTCATTTGTACATGCAAAGGACTTTTCACCTTGGCTCCTCATACATAGCCTTTAGAGTCTGTAATATTTTCTTTGAGGAGTAAGTAGTGGCTCCAACACCCCACCCTCGGGGTTAGTTATGTATGGTGTATCGATGTGTCTTGGAACTTTCGCTTAGTTCAAAAGCCTGCTAATAGGCCAACACATTTTCAGACATATATTGTAATTGTTTATAAGATTCATCTTGAACACTTGTAATGTATGTTGCTTTAACCTGCGTTTAACACTTGGATTCATTCAACTATTATAATACATATATATTAATGAAAACATGTTGTATATGCGTTTAAATATGTCCTACCCATGTTGGTCACCTCCCGGACACGAGACAGAACCTTTCACGTAAACTTGTTATAACGACCATCGCACTCGCACAGATCTCTTGCTGAGTGTTGTACGTGCTATATTCCCTTGTGTGTTGTGACTGCCACATCCATATGGATTCCTCCTCTAGAAGCTGTGCACGTCTTGTTGTGTTGTGTGTTCCTAACAGAGTTGGGTTTCCTCCCATCCGACTTGGGACTCAATCCCACCCTTCCTCTCTCCTGTGAAAGAACCTTGACACAAGTAACATTATTAATCACCAGGCACACAAACCTCACTACTCGAAGACAAAGAAGACCACTCTCCTACTCTGAAAAGTAAGGGCTAAGGCAAACATTTAAGATAATGGAAACTAGGCCATCATACCGGATGGGACTCCCACACCAAATGGTGTGAGGTCTAGTTGGGACTTCATACTGGGTTGATCCCCTGAATGTTGGCAAGTCCAGCACCATCAACACTGCCTTATAACACCAAGAGTATATCTAAAAAATTTCAAGCCAAATATACTAGATCTTTTGATTTAGAAAGAGTCGAGACTCTCGGAAATAGGGAGTCTACTCCTTGAGCCAAGATCATAGCAGGCGACATACTCAATGGGATTTTAACCATGATCTCATTGCTTTCACCCAACAAAACTTACCAGTAAACCAAATTTTATTCGTAGTCATTAATCGAGGAAATTATGGGCACTTAGGTTCATTGCGCATAAATGGAAATACATAGCGCTAACCCTAATGTGCTCATTATACTTTCAATCTAAGTTTTGATGAAAATCTCATATTTTCATCTTCAAGAGCAATGTTGCTTAAAAAATCATGTTTATAGAAGTGGTATGAAATAAACATGTCACTCCTTAACACCCTTTAATGATGCACAAGACATCATAGGTTTAAAAAATGAGAACTTGGTAGGAAAATGTGGATTCAATAGAGCTTCATATGAGTTGTATATAAATAGTAAAAGAGAGTTCGGAAGTGATGCTAAGAATTAGATGGAGTCACTTGGATGTCAAGAGTCCTTTTTATGTTGCTGATAGGAAGAACCAACCATGAATTTATTTATTACTACCGTTAGTAATAAGTGATACCCTGCTCCTTGGCATTGTACCCTCGCAAGGAAAAACCTAAGAAACTATATAGGGAAAGTATATTTTGTTTTTACCTTGCGATAATTAGTTTGAGGTCTCAACCATAACTCCACAATTGTTAGGTTCCCATGTTTTATTCATGACTTGGGAAACTTGCACAATTATGAATATAACAATGATTAATCTTAATTTCCTGAGTTGGATTCATATTATAACAAGATTTCAAGTTTATTCCTCAAGAGGTTCAAATTTGCAACTTCAATATAGTAGTTTTTCTTCAAATTTAGGAGAATGGCCTTCAATGTGAGATTATGGTATGCCTTGGAAGGAAACTCAAATTTCATTTCCCGGAAGGATATCATGGAGCCAGTGCTTGATGAAAATGGCTTACAGGATTATGTCAAGACATACATTACAAAACTAGGATTAGTTGATGCCCAAAACCTAGCCTAATGGAAGAAAGATGTAACCAAGGCGAGGAGAATAATCTTGGAGGGACTGAGAGGCCATGTGGTGTTGAATATCCATGAAAAAGAAACACGCTTAGAAATGTGGAAGACACTGAATGAGCTATTTGAAAATAGCAGTGACCATAGAAAATTGTCCCTTAAAGACAAACTTCGAAATACGAGGATGCAGAAGAATGAATCTGTTCACTCAAGATCGAGATGATCTTAGAGGGGTTGGAGAGAATGGTGCGATAAAACATGATTTGATGGAAAAAATAAGATTGAAGATAAAGGGTATGAGTTAGTCTTAAAAAATGGGAAGGTATACCACAAGCATGTTTCTTCAATTCAAATCAAGCATATTGATGTCAGGATCGAGAGCCTCTACACATTAGCAACCTTGAGGAGAAAGGTAGAGATTAGAGATGTGGTGGTTGAGAGGACACAGGTTAGACCTCTCAAGATGGAGACTCATCCAGTTGGCAGTTGGGTTGACCAACAAGATGAGGATGATGAGGAACAACTAGAGACGTCCAATAGAAGGAAATTTTGGGCCAAATGGGCAGAGGGTGCACATGCAACCATAGCTACACAAGTGAGGTGGGGCGATGTGGAGTTGTAGTCCTAGAATTGTCAAAATTTGGGCAGGGTCCATTGAGGTGTTCTCCTCATGGATCATTACCTTGCTACACGGGCCCACAATATTCAGTAGCAGGAGGATTAGTGTCAGGTAAACACTAAGGAGTGCAGAGAAGTGCTGACACCAGAGCAGGAGGCTCAATAAAGAAGTTAGCAACAACACAGTTTTCCTAGTAGACAGTTGCAGACACAATTGATTCAATGGTTTTTTGGATGCTTCTAAGTTGAAATTGTTGTAGTAGCAACAATAATAGTGAGAGGTAGTGCTACAGTACATTCCACGACTGGATAGGGGTGGTGAAAAATTCCTTTCTTTCTAAGAGGGATTGTTGAAAAAATGTAGCAAGAAAGGCTCAATTTAACTTTATCCTTAGTCAAATTGAGTAAATCGATTTTCCACATCAGCGGGATAACTTGGAGGAAGTTAACTGATGTGACATGGACCTTGTAACTCGTTTAACTCAGTAAATTCAAGTTAGAGAGCTTGGAGTTTAGTTATGCATGTGTTATTGTTAAAGTCTATTAATATATTTCAATTATATTCAGTTGTGTTCAGTTAACTAACCTCTAATTATTGTTAGAGTCAGATGAAGGTTAGTGGTGTAGTGGGACAACAGTCTAACTCAGAGATCTATTAGTTAACTTATCAATTGGCCCAAGTAGCTAATTCATGCAAGGAATTCAAGTTCCTCAACTGAAGTGGATATGACAAGGTAGTGTAACAAGAGTTATATACTAGCTTGCGTGTACAGGTGTTTCATGCAATCAATGATCAATCATTGTGAATTGCACAATAAATTTGGGGTTAATTTGCTTAGGAATTGCGCAAGAAAATAGGAGGCAGATAAAGGCATAAAGTCGCTAAGTGTTGAGGTCTTCCTTCAATAGAGAGAACAATTATTGTCTTGCATGTTGAGCTCAGAGATTGAGCTAGCAATTGTAATAGGTTCTCTATTCATCTGATTAGTGCAAATAGGCTTGGGGACTTTTTCCCAGTTGGGTTCCCCTAGAAATCACTGTGTATTTGTGGTTTTCCTTATTGCATGTCTATGCATGTTGTTCTAAATTATGATTTCTATTCCACATATTAGTAGAGTAGAATTGTGTCTCTTGTTTTCAGGATAATTTCTTAAGTAGTTGCAATTTTGATCAAATTTCTTCACATACCATTTTCATGATAAGGGAAAACCAATACTTCATGGTCAAGGGTTGTAAATTTTTTAATCATCAAAGCACATAAGGGGATGTCCAAGATCTCTTTAGTGGATTCCCACTAAGTTAAGAGATTGATTAGATCAAGAAAGAAGCATGCAATTCTTTTCTTATGACAAAATCAAAGGAATTTCAAGTTAGTGATTGTGTAGACATTACTAGAAGGATGTACAAAACAATAGTAGTACTAGTTGTTAATATTTTATTTTCATAGAAACAAGTATTCCAAGAACCGAAAAGCATGTCACCCAAAGGGGAAGTGGCAAATGAGCTATAGTACTACCATATTCTCCTTTACCAAACATAGAATAGTACAATGCAATCCCTAGCAGAGAGAAAAGAGTTGAAGAAGTAATCACATGAATTATTGAGGCAAGGAGTCATAAGACCAAGTGCCTTATTGTATGATTCCTTAGTTATTTTAATCACAAAGATGGATGAGACTTAGAGAATGTGAATTGACTATAAAGCTTTGAATGAGATCACAATCAACAATTAGTATGCTTCCCCATATAGATGAATTATTGGATTAGTGGCAATATGTGAGGTACCTCACCAAGTTGGATATGAAATATGAATATCACAAGTCCACAACAAGGAAACAAATGCATGCAACAAGTACTTTCACACATTTAATGAATAATATTGTATGCTCATACATAGTTTCAATACTTAGTCAATATTTTCATCTTTTGTTCTACTTAGAAAAAGCATGTTGTTTATCTAAAAATAATTGTTTAAAACATTGAAAAAATATCAATTATTAACAAAAACAAAGGTTGTGAATTTGCAATTGAGATATACTTATAACATGTAATTGGTGTAGGTGAGGTGAAAATTAACTTTATAAAAATAAAGATAATTTTTAAATAACTCACTTCTATAAATATTATATAAATTTAGTGTAATTCATTACATCATTTAAATCATATAATAGCAACTAATGATAAAAAAATCCAATAAATAAAATTAATGTCTAACCTAAAAACGACATTTGAATAGTGTAACTTGGAAGTTAATCAAATTCCTATCCAAACACCATGCAACATGCATAAAGTAGCCATTCAAAAGGGAATGTGAGTAAGTAGGGTGTTAATAAAATTTTACGATAACATGGTTGATGACAAGAGCATATGCAATTTGTCATGATTATGACTAGCAATTTCCCCTAAAGGTGCAAAGATACATCGAATGAATAGAACATGCCTATGATGTTACTACAAAAATATTGCAGGAAATGAAAGATAACAACCTGAAGGGTGGAGGATGGAGGGGAGGAAATGTGTTCAGGCTTGCAATAGTCTCACGCTTCTGTCGATGCATGTACATATTATATCAAAGCTATAACATGTAGGGTAATGAGGAGAAACATTAGTCTTTATATATATAATTAGTCTATAGAGCCTTGGATAAACGGTGATTGGGTGGGTTGTTAAGGCACTCCTAGATGCCAAAAAAGTAGAGGGAGGTTTGGGAGTCTCACCCAAAATGTCATTGTTGTAACCACTATATTTGTAGCATCAAATTTTGACAACCATGAAGTGATGAAAAGCCCTCCTCTACCCCAAAACCATGACCCTTCATTCAGGACAGACTCCAGGTCTTTCTGAGTATCAAATTGAGCAATGAAAAATCCTTTTGACGACAAATAGAGGTCATATTTTGATGTCAAAGTAGAAAAAAACCATTGATGCAATGCATCAAATTTGGGCTAAAAGCCATTCAGCCTGCAAGTACGCGCATTTGATTGGGGAGAAGTCAAGAGAGAGTTTACCTCAGGGATGTTTACTTGCATGAATGGAACCTGTTCCATTTGCTCAACGATATAGAGACCTAGAATTTTTTGGATCTCTTCAGGAGAGTTGGAGGCCTTCCCCTTCACTACATCTTTAAAAGAGACAGTTACTCTAGGATGGATGGAACCCAAAGCTCCACCTCTCAATCTTAGATTCAATATGATAGTAACATTCCTCAAGATACTATAATCCTTCATATGGAATGGGTTCTGTAGCATTTTACTCTAAAAAATCAAGCATTGGTAAGATGCATGAATGCCTAAACTGTTTTCAATAATCTGTTTTAAATTTTGCACCAGGTTTATTTCCTTAATCCAAAGAAGTGTGGATTTTCAATTAAGTTTTTTCATGAATATTTGAAAGGGTATATATTTTGCATCTATCTGAACAACAACGAAGATAAATCTTGGAATATGTGTGGAGGCGACATCGCTATGCATCGAGACCCTCACCACAACAACTTGCTCAGCATAATGGACAAAGCATACATACAAAATCAAATAAAATAGGAGACGGGAAAACAACCAGAGAACCTATCAACTGCTCCCTCCACGACCCCAATAATTAAGAGAAGGTGTCTTTTAAAAAAGGATTGAACTTTTTCCACCATCTGCACATAAAATTTATGTAGGGAATGGGTTATGGCAGAGGAAGCATCCTCAGAGCGAGGGGCACCAATCGTTATAGGGTCCAATAAAGCACAAGACAAAATATTCTTTTTGGAGGACACGTCTAAAGGAAGCCAAAACTGATCACAACCAGAGGAAAACACCAGATTGAGCATGTGTTCCCTAAACCATTGGCCACCATGAACCCCAGAGACAAACTAGAACATGACGATGACGCAATTTGCATTGCAGAACAAACAAAACCGAATGCTCCTCATTCCCCCCTCATTTTTATTTATTTATTTTTATATATGA
>APFE030744344.1:0-14375 GCA_000404065.3 Pinus taeda
AAACAAAGTTCGATTGCCTTGTCTACAGCTGAAGCGGAATATGTTGCTGCTGCATCTTGTTGCACCCAACTCCTTTGGATGATGCAGACTTTGCAGGATTTTCAAATCACTTGTACACCACCTATCCCCATCTTATGTGATAACGCAAGTGCAATCAGCATCTCAAAGAATCCTGTTATGCATTCAAAAACCAACCACATACCAATCAAGTATCATTTTCTCCGGGAACAAGTGCTTGAACAGAAGGTCAAGTTGGAGTACGTTCCTTCTAAGGAACAAGTTGTTGATATACTCACCAAACCATTGCCCAGGGACACTTTTTAATACCTCAGGCAAAAGCTAGGGGTTGTTGATGCATCATCTTATTGCTGAACCTCTTCTAATTGATGGTTGTATATGCATTCATGAGCTGGGTGGCTGATTGGTTGAAGATTGATGGAACAGGTTCAGGGGGAGCATATAATGCATTGTTGGCATTATGGAGGATGTGCAGAAGGAGATCATGGAAGTCGCTGCAATATGTCTCTATCTCTTTCATGGTGGATTATGTCTTTTTTTTGCTGCAGATCTGGTTCATATTCAGGAGGAACATGTTCTTAGGGGGAGCATAACCCTTTGCCCTTGATGTCAAAGGGGGAGAATGAAGATGAAGCTTGTGAGGTTTCCATCAAGTCCAAAGGGGGAGATTGTTGGCATTATGGCTAAAGTGTTGTCCTTGATGGCAACCCATTCAGGTGATAGACCACAGTACTTCAAGTTAGCAACAGAGATTGATGATCATCTATCAAATATGGAAGAAAATAAGGGGTACGCAGGTACACCTTACAAAACGTGCGTACCCACAAGTACACCGTGAAGGGACCGCGTCCTAATACGCAGATAAGCCGTCCAGGAGGTGCGTGCCCCAGTGCACACATTTCAAGGCAAAGAAAAGCACATGTGGGGTTTCTTATGTTTAACTAGCCGACGGTATTTGTGTTTCTATGGTTTTGGCTCGTGGTATTGATCCATGTTTTTAGGAGGAGCTTGCCTATATAAATCAAAGAAGATCATTTGGCTTATGCAAGTGCTTGGGTTGAATATCTTATGAGAGCTAGATCTGAAATATCATGATCTCTTGGGTGTAATGTCTAGATCTAAATAAGGCGAATCTACTGATGAATTGAGATCTCTTCGGCGCATGATAGATCTGTAGATCTGACTGTCTGGGTTGTTCTTGAAGTCTTGAAATTATCTATGCCCGAAGGTAAAGTGAAAGAAAAGTGCGTACATACGCTGGGACGAAGCGTTTCAGGTGCGCCGGTACGCAGGCACAGAAGGGTTGCAGGTGCGTCGGTACGTAGGCACAGAAGGGTTGCAGGTGCACCGGTACGCAGGCACAGAAGGGTTGCAGGTGCGCCAGTATGCAGGCACAAAAGGGTTGCAAGTGCGCTGGTACGTAGGTACAGAAGGGTTGCAGGTGCGCCGGTATGCAGGCACAGAAGGGTTGCAGGTGCGCCGGTACGCAGGCACAGAAGGGTTGCAGGTGCGCCGGTACGCAGGCATAGAAGGGTTGCAGGTGCATCGGTACGCAGCCACAGAAGGGTTGCAGGTGCGGAGGTACGCAGGCAGATCAAAGGACACAGTGCGTAGGTAAGCAGGTGAGCAGTTCAGTTACCTGCATAGGTAAGCAGGTGAGCAGTTTAGTTACCTGCGTACCGTAAGCAGGCTGTACATGGGTGAAGTTGCTTACTTCTCTTGAAATCTTTGTTTCTCATTGCTGTGTTCTGGGTTGGTTCTATTATTGTTGATTTGGGTACTACAGTTGACTGGGTGATTTTCTTATACTTGATGATCATTTGATGCTTATGGATCCAGTTTGAAAATTTATGAAAAGTTGTCCTTGAAAAGAAGTAGGGGGTTGTAGCTCCCTTCCAGGAGAGACTAGAAAAAGAGAGAGAGTTGTAGCTCTCTGCAGGTTGCAGCCTGCGGTACTGGTAAAGGACTACACCAGTACAAGACCATTGTAAAAGGAGTTTCTAATTTGAAAGAAGATAGAGACATATTGCAACAGGTGGTTTTCACCCACATTGGATTTCCACCTTATATTTGGTGTTCTTTGATGTGACTGTCTGTTTTTCTTGTTCATGCTCATTATTTTATAGTTCTGATATGCAAAAATAATTCAAAGTGAAAATAAGGAAGATTTACAAAAGGACTAGATAATACTGATTCACCCCCCCTCTCAGTATTATTTTCAACACTTCTGTGGCTACTATAAAAGTCAACTATACTCACATGCCCATCATGATATGTTCTTAAGTCCATTTGGTTCATGTTCCCACTATTTCAAGTAGTTGATTACTGCAAATTCTTCTTATCCTCACGTGATAACCAAGAATTCCCATTAATACTAAAGTAGTCACTTTGGTCGTCAATAATAGTTGTCTGACTTTTCATTGCCGTCGTAAGCTAGAAGTTTATTTTTCAAAACATTCACTTTCTCTTCTATTTCCAACATATATTTTGAAAGCCATCTCAAGTCTTGTATGGGTTGGCCATAGTGCCAAAATTCTCTCCCATAAAAACTGTAGGGACCTCCATCCTCCTGATCACAGATAATCTTTCCACAACCAAGGCAATTATTCACTAAATTGTGTCTCCTGGCTCGACAATCACATGGCTCACCACACTTCAAGTTCTATATAGGAACAAATACGTACAATCCCTTTCTTGTCTATTCTCCTTTCCATTATCCCCCCAGCTTGTACTAACGCTAGCATGTTCATGTGTTCTATCATTAGCTCTAATGCTTCAAGTAACTCATTTTATTTGTATTACTTTTTTCCTGTGTTTACCAGTGGATGAACTAGTTAAAGATATTTACAGCTTCTTATAGATTCACATAGGTTTGTCCAGAGAATCATCTTTGTTGTTATATATGCTTTCAAGAGATATCATGTGAAGATATTCAATAATGACAGGTTCACCATTCCATTGAATAATATTTTGGAGAAGCTCCACAACATCACTTTCTAGAAATGGCAATAATGTTGCTTCTTCCCATCTTTTGGTGTATTTCCGAGTGAGTTGCTTCTATAATTTCACAATCAGAACTATATATATTCAAATATGAAAAGTTTCTATAATATCCCGAAGAACTTTCTTGTGGTGTATTTGAGTACCTCTCATTGAAGTAAATAATGGTTGACTGCAATATTGATGGACGTGGAGATCATAATATGTACTTTGCCATGCATCATGGAAACCATGGTATACTTGATATGTGTGGTAGCTGTGTCCATCCTCCTCCAACGATTTGGATTTTCTTTTCTACGCTCTGGGTTCTGATAATACATGTAGCATGGACTAAGGATTTAAAGATTGGGGTTTTAGGCCTAATAATTTTAATAAAACAATTTTTTTTCATAAAAATTTGTCCATATAAGAGTCCTGGAGCATAATAGCTTATAAAAACTCAATTTTGCACCAGATTCATTATTTTTTAAAGAATAAGAGATTATTTGTGGAACTAGATCCATTACACCAACAAAATGACCTTCATCAAAATGATCTTCATGAAAATGATATTTTTTTTTGTAATTTTGATTACTGGCTCAAATTCACCCCAAAAGGTTTAAACTTTGATTGTGTAAGACCGAGCTACAACACCATACAAGGATTTCTTTAATGTGCAAACATGAGACTCGCTTCCATGAACCTCAAAACCTTGAGGTTGTTCTATGTACACTTCTTTCTCAATCACACTAATGAGGAAAAACATATTTACATCCATCTAATGTAAATTCCAACCCATGGAAGAAGTAATATAAATAATAGATCTAATGGTAGTGTACTTGGAAACGAGAGAAAAAGTCTCATTAAGGGAATTTTGAGGTGTAAAATGGGCCTCCTAAGAAAAATTTACAACCAAAATAAACTTTATAAGAACCAATAGGATTCAGGATGATGATGTCAACCATGGGGGATGACTCACCATTTTTGGAGTAAAAAAGTAAAAAGATTAAAAAATAATAAAATAATAAAACTACTTTTTCAACTCGTATTTTCAACTCATCTCCCTAAAGTTTTACTCAAATTTCGAGTGGGATACTCGTTGGATGCAAAATTTAATTCCTCATCCAAGGAGTACCCATGTTGCATACTTTCGATGGGCCCTACTACACGAAAAAAGAGAAATACATGAAAAAACATGATTACATTCACGTTTTTCATGTATTACTCATTTTTTTGTAGTAGGGTCCATAAAAAATATGCAACATGTGTTAAGAAATTTACCCGAGAACACAAATTAATTATGGAGAAGAATAAATATAAAATTAACCAGCAATAACCATAAACACATAAATACACATGTTTATCCGGGAAAACCCCAAATCCGGGGAAAAACCCAATCATAATGAAATTTCATTATCCTTGGCCAAAACCGTGGCCAATCCGGCCAAGTGAGCCTTCACCGCTCACCTCCAGGCCATGCATTACAATGAAGTCCTTCCAGCCTTTTATAGGCTCCATTACATATAATACCACGGGCAGAATACCATGGGTGCACAATACCATGTGCCCCAAAACCATCACTATTTAACCTGGTCAACTTTTGACTCTATCCCGAGTCAAGTTTACCTAACACTGCCAACCAAGGTCCAGACTGGGCGGGTATCCCCCTTGTTGTCGACCTGATTTTCGGGGCCTTCAATAGAGTGACAAGGGAACGCGATGATGGACAACTTTTCCCAAATCCTTCAGCGGCAACCCTGAGGTGACGCATCGACTTCCACCAGCTACTCTGGAAACGCCACACCATTTAAGATACAAGTTAATTTTGAAATCCCCATATTCGAGGGTCAAATAGACGTAGATGCTATAGATAAATGGTTAAATCTTCTAGAAGGGTATTTTTCTGTTCATGATTTTTCTAGTCAAGAAAATATTATTTTCACTCTTCTCAAAGCAGCCTCCCATGTCAAGGATTGGTTGAAAACCTAGTGCAAGCAGAAGGATGAAAGTACAAGATCACTATTTTCAGCTGCACCCACTTGGAATTCCTTCCAGGATGCCATCTAAGAGCAGTACTACCCTGTCAAAAGCTATGAGGAAAAATACATAAAGTGGACCATGCTGCGGCAGGGAAGGGACCAAGATGTGCCAGAGTTCACAAACATTTTTCATACCCATCACACACAATTGGGTATCAAGAATTATGTGCTGCATTTGGTACTCAAATACCGCGACTGCTTACACAGATACATCTAGAAAGAGATGGAGTTCCTGAACATCTCCTCACTTGACATGATGTACTGATATGATGTCAAAATTGAGTAGAAGTTTAAACAGAAGAAGCAAGACTTTGGATCTACGAATCCGAAGACCAAAGGACAAAGCCAAGGTGGGGTGACCCAAGACAACCCATCGAAGTCGCAAGAAAATAACAACACCACGAATTTGAAGAAGGACACAGGAAAGTGGTCTGAGTTCCATAAGAGCCCCACTCACAACACAAGTGAGTGTCGAACCAAGCGGTCGTTGGTGGCCGAGTTGAAGGCTTCCAAATTAGATGCATGTTCCAACCCTGAGTCAGAACCCAACAAGGGGAATGACAAAGGGAAGCAGATCATTGTCGCAGAGCCTAGCACCACTATTGCCACTACCAAGATCCGGAAGAATGAGCCCAAAGATCCAGAGGAGGGGGAATTGTCTTTTCCACTCACAAATGTGAGTGAAGGGTTCATTGCTACAATTCATTGTTGACAATGGCAGCCAAAAGAACCTCATTTCAGCAGAGGTCATAAAGCGGTTGGGCCTACTGACTACACCACACCCACAACCGTACAATATTGGGTGGCTTCACCAAGGACAAGATCTCCGATTTTTCCAGCAAAGTCACCTTCCCTATAGCATCAAACCCTTCATAGACGAGGTATTGTGTGATGTTGCACCTCTGGATGTTTGTGATGTATTATTAGGCCAACCATACTTGTGGAGGCGATATGTTGTGTATGCGTCAATGCCTCACAATGTTATTATTTCTTTGGGTAATGCATTATATAGGATACTGGAGGTAGCCCCAACTACCACCACCTCTTTGATCTCTGCTAAGAAATGCAGTAAGATTATCTCACAGACTAGGAAATTCATTTTTTGTCTGGTTCGCTCCCAAAGTAAGGGGAAGATCGTCACCACATCCATAACCCCCACGAAGGGTTCCTCCACGCAGCAACAACAACAGAGGGATACGATCATGAAATAAGACAAGAACATATTCTCCTCACCCACAAGGGTACCACACAAGTTTCAGGTGGGCAACAAAGTCTGGTTGCATCTACAGAAAGAACGCCTTACAAGAGCCCATTAGAAGCTTTGACCACTCCGACATGGTCCTTACACCAATACCAAGGTTATGGTGAACAGTGCTTTGGAGCACAACATTCCCCCATTCCTTCGCTTGCACTGGGTATTCAATGTGGACAACCCTCTACCATGCTTCCCACTAGTACTGGACACATCAGAGATCGCAAAACAACTCACCAGGGACCAAGTTCAACAGATGGAGGAACTCAACGCAATGGGGACCATTGCTTCCTAAGGGGGGAGGAATGATCTAGGTGGATGTGGGTGGCCACCCATCTATCCCACTTGGACCCCCAAAACTGTCTCTTTTAGTTTTCAGTTCCCTTAATTATAACACAATTTACTATTTTTCAGCAGTTTGTCAGGTCCTGAATTTTTGGCATTGTTTTGAGGCCCTAAATGATGTTTTTTGAGAAAACTGGGAGCAACATAGGTCATAAACTGATGTTTCTCTTCCAAAAGTTATATTCCTTAGATAGATCTTTCTAATGAGCTATTGTGCACGTCAAATAGAGATTGTATGCCAAAGTTACGACCATGGGAAGTTGATGTACCAATTTACACAAACGGGGCCCACATTTTGGCGCTTCATCTCTTAGGATTAAGTTTTTGTATGTTTAGGGTTTTCCATTCTTTCTCAACAATAAATAGGCCTTCGAGCCTCATTGTAACACAGTTTAGAGGCATGTAGCAGCCACATCTCTTCTCAGAGATAAGCTACGATCGTCCTAGCTAATTTATTTCCATTTCTGTTTGTAAGCATATTTCAGTATTTTACATTAATGAAATGAAGTATTATTTCTGCTGCATATCTATCTTTATGGTTATCTCTATAATTTGTTGCGTTCTTGTTTAAATCCGGATCATCAACGCTTTCATTTCAAAACTATCGATGAAATCAAGTCTGCAAACCTAAATACCAATGTAGATGTTTTTGGTGTTGTTAGTTCCATGTCACTTGCCTCGATAATTTGGTGAAGGGATGGAACTGAAACACTAATAAAAACACTCACATTAAAAGACATGTCAAGCTTAAGCATTGATGTAACACTATAGGGAGATCATTGTGACTCTGAAGGAGAGAAGCTTATTGAACTATGTTTTTCTAACAACCCGCCAATCCTTGCAATCAAAGGAGATAGTGTATCTGAATTAAATAGAATTGCCATACTAGAAATCTCATCATAAATTCAAAAATTTAATAAACTCAACAACTTCAAACATAGTTCCGCCAAACATGCTTCAATTTTTCCTCTCCATCTTCGAGTATTTCAATGGAATCGCCCTACTAGAAATCTCAACATAAATCCAAACATTGAATAAACTCAACAACTTCAAACATGGTTCTGCGAAACATGCTTCAATTTTTCCTCTCCATCTTCGAGTAGAAAATACAATTTTGCTACTAAGTGAAGCCAAGCAGGAAAGGCGATTCATGACATTTGTTGCATGCCCATCTCTGAAAAATCAATAAATGGCCAGGAATGCATGAAAAAAGTGATATATTTGGCATTGCAGAAAATGTAACAAGAAATTCTATTTTTTACTATTAAATAGCAAAAGTGATAACCATTTAAATTAGTTTATTCACATCTAAATTATTTTAGGTGCTCCCACATGAACATCAAAACTCAAAGCCACAAAAAGAATAATCAAATTCATTTATTTCTCATTGTTTATGGAGAGACTTTTGTATCAACGTCGTTGAATTCTTGGTACATACGTTTCTAGGGGGATGATATTTAAGCCACTTGGTGGATGACATAATAACTTAAATATTAATCTGAAAACTCAGTGTACTTGAATATTTATCCGTAATATCACAACAACTTCTATTAAACAAGAAAAATAAATATGAAAAACTGTCGGAATGATAAAAGGCGGATGGCTTTGAATTTATTCAGTTATTTTCGTTACATATTTAATTCGATCTCTTTCTTTCTCATTTTTATGTTGAGTATCACCGAAGTCCTCTTCATAAAGGTCAACGCCCCACAAAGTGAAAACCTTCTTCCACAGGCCAGAAGGGCTGTCACACGGGATTAACTCTATGTCATCCATATTTTCCTCAGGGTTTCCTTTGAACTAGGAGCACGGGAATGACAACTCAACTCTTGATGGATCTCTTGAAGCTTTTTCTTTCCTCAACTAAAAACCTTTGACTTCCATGCGGTTTCCAAAAAATCCAGGCATAGAATTGCTGAGTTCCTCGTAAAATTGTGGCAGACAACCATATTTTTCTCTGGAAGGTTGGCTTATAGCTACTTGCCTTTATCACGGGGATGCGATGAAATGACCTGGTTGCGATTTTCAACGTTTTAGCTTCTTATAACCTGCTTACCTTATCAGAGGGATGTTATGAAGTGCCCTGGTCATGAGCTTTAGTGTTGTAGCTTCTGTGCTTGATCGTTGAGGGTTGGTCAACCTGATGCCAAATTGTCCAATCATGGAGTGCCCACTCTACATCTGTCCTTGTCCATTTGTCACCATCAAGCATCCTTCTCGGCTCTTTCCCGACAAATATAAAGCGTTTGCTTTCGATGTCGCTGTCGCTGTCAATACCATGGAGATGTTCGACGATTGAATGGAGATGTTCGACGATTGAAGTTACTGATTCTTCGGTAAGCTGCCCTTTGAGGCTTAAAAACATTCCCGCTTCATCTTTATAATATTGGCATTGTTGTAATGCCTCTGGTATAGATCTCCCTTCATCTCCTTCATTTATGCCGGTTGCCCCCATCCTCGTGGTTATACATGCAATGGTCTTGGCTTTATGTTATCGTTTCCTGGAGGCGGGGGAGGAATTGATCATGCTCTCTGCCTGCTTGTGGCAGATATTTACTTCTCTTATGTCTTCTCGTATTGTCATTCTCTTCTTCCCTTCTGGTTTTCATGGTTCTTGTTGGCAGACAGTGCTAAGTTCGATAACACAACCAAAGAGAGAGAGTCATGGTTCTTGTTGGCAGACAATGCTAAGTTCGATAACACAACCAAAGAGAGATGGGGCAGAAGATGGAACGAGATACCTTGTGCTAAGTCATAATGCACACATTTATCTATGGATCATTTTCCTCTTCATTTTTCAGACCATTCACCTATGCTTTTCAAGATGGAAATAGAATTTGGGGAAGAAGATGGAATGCGATAGCTTGTGCTAAGCCATAATGCACACATTTATCTATGGATCCTTTTGGTCTTACCAATACACCTACAACTCTTATGTGTTTAATGAACATTGTACTTAGTAAGTGACTAGACAAATTTGTATTTGTCTTCATAGATGATATTTTGGTGTATTCAAAGAATAAGGAAGAGCATGAAGAACATCTAAGAATGGTGTTGCAAACTTTAGGAGAACACTAACTATATGCAAAATTCAACAAATGTGAGTTCTATGAGGACAAAACACAATATTTGAGTCATTCCATCTAAAAAGAAGGATTATCTATTGATCCTAAAAAGGTTAAGGCCATTTTAAATTGGCCAACACCTAAGTATGTGTTAGATACTAGATCCTTCATGGGAATCACTGGGTATTACAAAAGGTTCATTGAAGGTTTTTCCAAATTGGCCTATCCCATTACTTCCTTACAAAAGAAGAGGGTAAAATTTGAATGGATAGCCAAGTGTCAAGAGAGTTTTGGCAAATTGAAACATATACTAGCAATAACACCTATCCTAAATATTGGAAATCTAGAAAAAGAGTTCGTGGTATGTACTAATGCATGCCTTGAAGGGTTGGGTGGTGTTCTGATGCAAGAAAATTATGTGGTAGCATATGAGTCAAGAAAGTTAAAAACACATGAAATAAATTATGATGTATATGAATTAGAGTTAGATATTGTTATACATGATTTAAAAATGTCGAGACACTATTTTTTGGGTAACAATTTTACACTTATCACTGACCACATTAGCCTAAAATACTTTTTCATTTAGTCTTATTTAAATGCTAGACTAGTTAAGTGGATGGAATTTTTAATTGAGTTTGAGTTTGACATAAAGAATATTAAAGGAAAATAAAACAAAGTAGAAGATGCTTTAATTAGAAATGTAAATCCACTAATGGAAATATTTGTTAGCAAAGTTAAAACATATTTTGCAGAACACATCAGAATTTCAAGACAAAAAGATGAAGGTTATTTGAAAATACAACATAAATTACAACAAACAACAATACCTAGTTATCCATAAAAATCAGAAAAATTATTAACATATAGTAACAAGATTTATGTTCCTAATGTAACTGCCATAAAAAAACTTATATTTCATGAACATCATTGAAAACACTTTGTAGGACATCCAAGATATCTTAAAATAATTATTTCCTCGAGGAAATAATTTTATTGGCTTGGTATGAAGAAAGAAGTGGCAAAATATTTGAATAAATGTGTAGAATGCTAATAGGTGAAGGTAGAACACCAACATCTAACTAGACTACTAAATCCATTACCCATTCTAGATTAGAAGTGGGAATGTAACAACCTTGAGTTTATTTTCCATGTAAATAAAATAAAACAAGGTCATGGGACACATATTCCAAGTTGAATGACGGGAAAAACATTATAGGGGGAATCAATTGTAGTTTATTATTGCCTATGGAAATTAGTATTGGCATTAACAAAAGGAAAATGGCATAAATGAAAATTAATTAAAGAAATAAAGGAAAATAGGAGAAAAGGAAGATGAAGAGACAAAAATATCCATGCAAGGGAAAATGAAGGAAAATTAATAAAATTGAAGGAAAGAAAAAAGAAAAGGAAACAAAAGGAGAGAGAGAAAATTCTAAGCTTCTCATAACTATTCTTAGTCACTCTTGATCATTACTTGGTTACTCTTGGAGGATTCTAAAATTCACTTAGACACTGAGGCATTATCACTTGGGCTTGGAGAGAGAGAGAGCTCTTGGATATAAGCAAGGAAGCATGGAAATGAATTTGTGGGAAGAAAAGAAGAAGGTTGGAAAATAAGCTACAATAGGAGAACATTGCATGTAACAGGTTGCATGTGTGATTTCCTTGTTGAGATTTCAATGCATGGTACATGCATTTGGTTACTTTCTGTCAATGGCATGGGATTTTTTTGAATTGACAGTGATTTCATCCTTGTCTTTTCCATTTCCTAGATAGGCATGATGTGGTGGGTTCCCTGTTTTAGTTCAGCTTAGGATGACCCATAGATTTTGGATCTTGGCTGAGGTGGTTTAACGAAAAATGATGTTACCGATCAAACGAGAACTATTATCTCAAAACGATAACTCTAACCAAGATATCCCCATAAAAAGTTTGGAAACGAAAAGTATTGATGCTAGAATAACTTTTTTTTTTGTTTTATTTTTTTTGGGGTAAATTTTTAACAATTTTTAAAAATGGAAGTAAAAGCCATTTTTTTTGTGCAAAAAATACCCTGAATGAAAAGTGTTGATGTTGGAATAACATCATTTTTTTGGAGTAAATTATTAACATCTTTTAATAATGACGTTAAAGATAAAATATCATGACTATGAAAAACCTTAAAATTCCAATGATAGGCATGACATTAAAGATAAAATATCACGTTTCTGAAAAGTCTTAAAATTCCAATGCTTTTCAAGCATGGTATAAAAGATAAAATCTAATGTCTCTGAAAAGCATTAAAATTCCAAAGATGACATTAAAGATAAAATATCACCTCTATGAAAAGTTTTAAAATTTCACCAATTTTCAGCCATGGTGTTCATATTTTTTTTTGTTAAATTATTACCATTTCATCTATATTAATTTATTTATTTTTAATTCTCTATTAATACAATTATTAAATATCAATGTTATGTTTATCTAATGTATTGAAGTTATTGGATATAAAACACTTTAGTTATGATGAATGAACAACTTTACAAAACAAATGAATTTATATGTGATTTTGGAGTTTTTGATACTCTTTCATTAAAACATTTGTTTTTTTTTGGAAATTTGTGTAAATATTTTATGTTTAAATAATTTTAAGATTTTGAAATTTGCAAATTGTTTTTTAAAAACTATATTTCAATATTAATATTAATATTATATTTCTTTTTGAATTTAATAAATGAGAACTAATAAACATATTGAAAGGGATCAAGCAAAAAAGAAAACTTGTCTTTTCCAGAATCCTATCTATTGCAAAGGAAGTACACCATCACTAATTTTTTTTCCTCCTAGACTTATTTTTTTGTTGTTGGTCAAGTAAGAGTGGATCCTTCAATTAACCGAACAAAGATTACATATAGTACACATCTTTACAAGTGTAAATACCAACAAAAGACAGACTGGTATAAGATCAAACATACAACCGGGACATCCGAACCCAAAACCTTACAATCATACCCACCAAAGCCCCGTGGGCAAAACATAAATGAACAAACTGTCGAACTCTCCGCAATTCTTCTCCTTCAAATCTTACCGCTTAATCTCTCTAAAACTTAACCCTCAAACACCACCGTTGATTTAAATTTTCATCGGACGGTTGAAAATTTCTCCAATCTACCGAGATCCACGGTCTATCTTTCCTTCAATCGGACGATATATAATCACTTCGATCAACCAAGTTGCACGGTGATCCTGCACCGTTGATCAAAACCCATTTGATTTGATGGTCCACAAGTCATCGCTGCTGAAACTTATGTGGTATTTATCTACTTTACAAACTCGATATAGATTATAACCTTGGTCTAAAAAGATGTTTGGTTTGTTCAACCCCTTAACTTCCGATCAATTTGAAACCTAATATCCATTCGATGTCGAAGGCCAACAGAGTCTATGGTTTGCAGCCCATCAATAAGCACGATGTTTATCCCATCCTCCACTCCCTCCAAGCACGTTTTTTATGCTATGGCGTAAGCATTGACTGTGGGATCTACGGCTAGGATTCGCTCCAACACTTCAACTAGGCTCCAAGACTTCTACTCTTTCCCACTCTCGCTAGTCTTCCTCCTACTCCTTATTCATGATCTGGAAGTACTCTATATCTTTGGCCGCCTATCTATGACAATCTTCCCTCGGTTTACCAGAGGGTATAGACTCCTAGCCATATCAAATATAACTCTCCTTGCATATCACGCCTTCATTCTCTAGACGGTCAAATAACATATTGGCTTTTCTTCGCACATGAACAAAATTGATTATTCTCAGGGTTCGCAAGTGGGAGTGAATACGCTGAAAGACCTGCGAGAACCTCCAACATTTCGACACTTTTCCAGTTGTCGTTCCATTGCACATTTTCTTGGTTGCATTAATGACCAAATCTGAGTCAGCTTCAATGATGAGGTTGTGTAAATTTAACTCAATCAAGATTTCCAAGCACTATTCTATGGCCATGAGCTCCGCCATGTTATTAGTGGCAGTCCCCAAAAGACTATGGAAGATATCCTTTATCCTCCCCTACTCATCTCTTATGACACCTCCAAATCGAATCATCCCTGGGTTGCCCTTAGAGGCCCCGTCTATATTGATTTTCAAAAAACCATGAGGAGGTTGCAAAATGTCTTTACCTGAAGTTGGTTTACTCACACCCTTACCAGTTCCAAGGGGAACCAGAGAATGGAGACTCAACTGCCTCAGAATGCGAGCCTCCTAGGTCGAAGGGGGGTCCTCAGGAATTTTCCACATAAGGGATCCTACTATATCTTTGATCTGTCGTAGAATTTGGCCAATGATATTTTGGGTCGAGCTTGCTTTGTTCTATAAAATCCTGCCATTGCATTATTTCTAGACATCCCAGATAACAAAGCCTAAAACGGGAGTCCAAGCCTTATTAATGATTTCATTACCTAAGAAGTCTTTCCTCCAATTCTTCAATGTGTTGGTGATGTTGAGTCTGTCTCTGTCAGTTTGCCTGAAGACTGAGGCCACCCAATCCCACAAGGTAGAGGTGAAGGGGCTATGGTTTAGTAAATGCTCCATCGTTTCTTCCTATAATCCACATAGATGGCATTTGGATGGGCCAACAAATCCCCTTTTCAGAAGATTCTCCCAAATGAGAATCTTCTTTTGGTGAACTAACCGCATAAA